>JARQWZ010008165.1:0-29346 GCA_033150135.1 Gobio occitaniae
ACAGCACCTGGCGACGGGACGTACGTCTCCGTTCCCTCCTTCAGGGAACGAGGGTTACATACGTAACCGAGACGTTCCCTTTCAGTCGGTCACGTTCGACGTACGTCGGAACTGACCGACGAATTGGGATCCCTACCAAAACGCCAGGGCGCTGGCCCTTCCAGCGTCCTGCTTGAGCGCACTGGACCGTCTTAGATGGTACGGAAGTCAGGGCTCCAAGCAGGGAGGTCAGTCACTGCTGTTTCTGCAAGACCCACCCAGTGTGACTATTGGATAACGCTGGGAAAGCGTGCCCGTCTCGGGAGATGGTACGCTGCGGAGCCACGTCCTTCAGTAGAAGGCTAGGTGGCAGAATACACATAAGGACTAACCTGGCAGGGTAGTGCAACATATGGCAGTCTCTGGGGTGGTTCCAGCCTGGTCCCAGGGGGGAAAGAACACGCCCAGAGACGACAGAGCGGGCTCTGTCAAGGGAAAGACACGGGGCTAGCCGAGTAGGGTAGCTGGTACCGTGGAAGAATACACATATGGGGTAGCCGTGAGGGGACCGCTACATATGGAACCCAGCCTACACACACGTTCACAAGCATACGGGTGCAGGCCTGGCGTCAGACGGCCGCAACGTCTGGCACCGCAGGGGTGACGGAGGAGCTCGACAGGGTTAGCCGTTTCCGGGGAACACAACTGGAGAAAATAGACGCACGTATCCGGCCCAGAGGGCGGGAGTGGCGTTGCAAGCCGACACTTAGAACGGGCACTTGGCACTACTGGCCACTGGGGGCGAGGATGCGGGAAGATTCCGGCTCTACACGGAGGCTATAGAATCTAGCGAACGTGTTAGGTGTCGCCCAGCCCGCAGCTCTACAAATATCTGTCAGCGAGGCGCCTTGAGCCAGCGCCCAGGAAGAAGCAACACTCCTTGTTGAGTGTGCTCGCAAACCGAACGGGCAAGGCACGTCTTGGGACTGGTAAGCCAAGACGATAGCATCCACTATTCAGTGGGCCAACCTCTGCTTGGAGACAGCCTTTCCCTTCTGCTGGCCTCCGTAACAGACGAAGAGTTGCTCTGAGGTCCGAAAGCTTTGAGTCCGGTCGACGTAAGCGCGGAGAGCGCGGACGGGACATAACAAAGCCTGGGCTGGGTCTGCCTCCTCCGAGGGCAGCGCTTGCAGGTTCACTACCTGGTCCCGGAAGGGAGTGGTAGGAACCTTGGGCACGTATCCAGGCCGGGGTCTCAGGACAACATGAGAGTTGGCCGGCCCGAATTCTAGGCACGATTCGTTGACCGAAAGTGCATGCAGGTCCCCTACCCTCTTGATGGAGGTCAATGCCGTCAGAAGCACTGTCTTCATTGACAGGATTTTAAGCTGCACAGACTGCAAAGGCTCAAAGGGAGGGCTCTGAAGTGCTCTGAGCACTAGAGCTAAGTCCCAAGAGGGTAACGAGTTTGGACGAGGAGGATTTAGCCTCCTCGCACCTCTGAGGAACCTGACGATTAAGTCGTGCTTTCCTACGGACTTACCTTCGACTGCGTCGTGATACGCCGCTATTGCTGCGACGTACACTTTGAGGGTGGAGGGAGACAGCCTTCGCTCCAGCCCATCTTGCAGGAAAGAAAGCACGACACTAACTGAACACCTTCGGGGGTCTTCCGGTGGGAAGAGCACCATTCAACGAACAGGTTCCACTTCAAAGCGTAGAGGCGCCTCGTAGAGAGGGCTCTAGCAGAAGAGATGGTGTCCACCACTGCCTGTGGTAGACCACCTAGAACCTCCGCGTCCCGTCCAGGGACCAGACATGGAGTTTCCAGAGGTCTGGACGTGGGTGCCATAGAGTGCCCCGTCCCTGAGAAAGAAGGTCCCTCCTCAGGGGGATCGGCCAAGGAGGGGCTGTCGCGAGGAGAGTTAGTTCTGGGAACCAGGTCCGGTTGGGCCAGTAGGGCGCAACTACAAGACCTGCTCCTCGTCCTCCCTGACCTTGCACAGGGTCTGTGCAAGAATGCTCACTGGGGGAAACGCATATTTGCGCAGGTCCCGGGGCCAGCTGTGCGCCAGTGCATCCGTGCCGAGGGTGCCCCCGGTCAGGGAATAGTACCACTGGCAATGGGTCGAGTCCGGAGAGGCAAACAGGTCTACCTGTGCGGCTCCGAAGAGGTCCCATATCAGCTGGACCGCCTGGGGATGGAGTCGCCACTCCCCCGGAGGTGTAGACTGGCGAGAGAGCTCGTCGGCTGTCTGGTTCAGCGCACCTGGGATGTGAATGGCACGAAGCGACCTCAGATGCTTCTGACTCCAAAGGAGGAGGTGGCGGGCGAGTTGGAACATGCAACGGGAGCGTAGACCACCCTGACGGTTGATGTACGCAACGGCCACAGTGCTGTCCGTACGGACCAGTACATGCTTGCCACGTAGTGGCCCCTTGAGGCGGCGCAGTGCCAAGTGTACCACTAACAACTCGAGGCAATTGATATGCCAATGCAATTGAGGTCCCGTCCACAGACCTGAAACTGCATGCCCGTTGTACGTGGCCCCCCAGCCCGTGGAGGAGGCATCCGTGAAGAGCACAGCATGCCTGGACACTTGTTCTAAGGGCACCCCGGCCCGGAGAAATGAAGCGTCGGACCATGGGCTGAAAGTTTGGCGGCAGTAAGGAGTCACTGGGACCCGGTACTGGCCGCTCTGCCACGCCCACCTCGGGACTCGGCCATGGAGCCGGTGTTGAAGCGGTCTCATATGAAGCAATCCGAGCGGCGTTACCGCGGCTGCAGATGCCATATGCCCCAGGAGCCTCTGAAAAAATTTCAGTTGGACTGCTGTCCTGTTCTTGAACGAATTCAAGCAGTTCAACACCGACCGGACCCGCTCTTCCGTGAGGCGCGCAGTCTGGCTGACCGAATCCAGCTCCATACCGAGATAAGAGATCATCTGCGTGGGACAGAGTTTGCTCTTGTCTCGGTTGACCCGAAGGCCCAACAGGCTGAGGTGACTGAGCACCGTGTCCCTGTGTTCGCACAACTGCTCCCGAGACTGGGCAAGTATAAGCCAGTCGTCGAGATAGTTGAGGATGCGAACGCCGCGTTCTCTGAGCGGAACAATGGCTGCCTCTGCGACTTTCGTGAAGACGCGAGGCGACAGGGACAGCCCGAAGGGCAAGACTTTGTACTGATATGCCTTCCCCTCGAACGCAAAACGTAGGAACGTCTGTGTCGAGGAAGGATAGAGACATGAAAGTACGCGTCCTTCAGGCCGATCGCTGCGAACCAATCTTGGGGACGGATGCATTCGAAAATGCGTTTCTGCGTTAGCATCCGGAACGGGAGCTTGTGCAGGGCCCGATTCAGGATACGCAGGTCCAAGATTGGCCGTAACCCACCCCCTTTCTTGGGTACAATGAAGTAGGGGCTGTAGAACCCCGCCTTCATATCGGCTGGAGGAACCGGCTCGACCGCGTCCTTCGCCAGTAGGACATCGATCTCTGACCGCAAGACCTGGGCATCGCTGCTCCGCACGGAGGTGAAGAGGATGCCCCTGTACTTGGGAGGCCGGCGAGCGAACTGAATCGCGTAGCCGAGTCTGATGGTACGGATGAGCCAGCGAGACGGCCTGGGGAGCTGAAGCCAAGCCCCAGAGACTGTACAAGCGGGACCAACGGCACCACAGACGTACCCGGGGTGGGGCAGCGAAGTGGAATAGACAGACCCGACTCGGGAGGCCCGGAGGCGGCCCGGAGTGTTGTCTGAATATTCCAGGGTGGGGCAGAGTGTGGGTGAGAAGGCCCGGGGGCGTTCTCGGTGCCCACACTGCTGCCCCCTGGTGAGGGGGAGAGGGGAGGAAAGGAGTGGCAAGGCCCGGGGGCGTCGCGCACTGCCAACCTGGCCCTCTTGGGGCCCAGGGAAAATAGAAACTGCTCTTTTATTGAAAATGTGGGTACCGCTGGACTCCGGAGAGCCAGTGGCAGAGATGTTACACCAGTCAGAGCCCCCCGGTCCTCCTCCGGGGGGTGGGAGAAGGATGCGGACACCATCTCCCTCAGAGCAGCTCCCGTCTTCCCTGGCTGCCCGTCTCAGGGCCGCTTCCCCTTGCGCTTGCCGGCTGGTTTAGCGGGGCCCTGAGCGGGTTGGGCGCCTCCCTTACGTCCGGGCACCCTGCTTTCCCGGTGGAGGCTGCTGCTTGGGTTTCGCAGGGGCGGAGGCGGACGCAGGGGGACGCCCTCGGCGACGAGCA
Organism: Gobio occitaniae; assembly: GCA_033150135.1. NCBI lineage: Eukaryota > Metazoa > Chordata > Actinopteri > Cypriniformes > Gobionidae > Gobio > Gobio occitaniae. The sequence continues at coordinate 4,224 of JARQWZ010008165.1, forward strand.
GGCGGAGGTGCTGCCGACGACGACTGGGTGGAGGCAGCAGCGGGTCGTCGGGGCAGGATGTTTTTGATGGTCTCCGTCTGTTTCTGGGCCACCGAGAACTGCTGGGCGAAGCTCTCGATGGCGTCGCCGAAGAGGCCTGCCTGACAGACAGGGGCGTTGAGAAACCGGACCTTGTCGGAATCACGCACGTCTGCCAGGTTCAGCCACAGGTGGCGTTCCTGGACCACTAGTGTGGACATCGCCCGACCCAGGGAGCGTGCAGTGACTTTCGTCGCCCGGAGAGCGAGGTCAGTCGCCGCACGCAGTTCCTGCATAACACCCTGGTCGGAACTACCCTCGTGCAATTCCTTTAGCGCTTTGGCCTGGTGGACCTGCAGGAGCGCCATGGCATGCAGAGATGATGCGGCTTCCCCGCAGGCGGTGTAAGCCCTGCCCGTTAGACCGGACAAGAACTTACACGCCCGGGAGGGGAGACGCAGGGCACCCCGCCAGTCCGCAGCGGTCTTGGGACACAGCTGCATCGCCACAGACCGCTCGACTGGGGGGATTCCCACGTAGCCCTTAGCCGCACCACCATCGAGGGTAGTGAGGACGGAGGAGTCAGTCGACCGTGAGCGAGCGTTGTAAGGCGCTACCCACGATTTCGTGATCTCCTGATGCACTTCCGGGAAGAAAGGAACCGGGGCGGGGCGCTGAGAACCAGCACGGGCCGTCCCGAGAAACCAATCGTCCAACCGCGAGGGTTCGGGACACGGTGGAGGGTTCCACTCGAGCCCGACACTCGCGGCGGCCCGGGAAAGCATAGCCGTAAGCTCTGGGTCGGACTCGGGCAACGCTGTCACACCCGAAGGGGGCAGCGCAGCCGAATCTTCATCCTCAGAGCCCATTAGCTCGTCCCCCGATGCTGCAATCGACAGCATGTCCTCAGCCGGAGCCCCAAAAGAAACGCCTGGGATCTCCCGGGGGAGGCCAGCGCGCTCTTCTGGAAGCTCCACCGGCGCAGCGGAGGGGGGAGGGGCCCGAGGAGCCATTTGACCCGTCGGGGAAGCCCTCACAGTAACCCTCAGGTCCCCACCAAGGCCATCAGCCAAAGTAGCCGCCCTCTGCTTTGCAGCGGGAGGACCACTAGATCGGGGGATGCGCAATGGTGCTCCGCCTCTTTCGAGGTAATGGAGTCTGGACCGTAAAACTGCGATGGTCATGTTCCCGCAATGGGAACATGAGTCATTCACGAACGCAGCCTCAGCGTGCTGAACGCCCAAACACGTGAGACAACGAACGTGACCTTCAGCTAGGGACAGATATCGACCGCATCCAGAAACACACGGTTTGAATGACATCTTGAAAAAGACGCAGGGTCAGACCGTGTTGCTCTTTTAGAAAGGAAAAACTGCTCTTTTATGTGCTGAAGCACTCAGGGAGATGACCGCGGCACACACAGTACAAAGGTGCAAGCCTGTGTGTGCACTCAGAATGAAAAACGCCCAGCGAACCAACAGCTGATCTCCGTCTGAAGCGGCACTCGCTGACGCGCCGTCACACCCGCACTGGAAGCAGTAGATCCTCTCACGAGACTCGTCTTGAAAACACTCTTCGTAGAAACAGGAAGCATTCACTGTTCGGCTCCGAAGTAGAAAGCAATGATCAAGCATTCCACTTCCTTATTTATACCCGCGCTGCGGGGCGGTGCGTGGAATGCGTGGATCGCATGCCAATCTCCATTGGCTCGTTTTTAATACACTCGAAGTAGATTGGTCTCTGAGATCAGATCCCAATTCGTCGGTCAGTTCCGACGTACGTCGAACGTGACCGACTGAAAGGGAAAAGCTGTTTCCTGTGAATGGGCAAGACTTCCAATTAATTTGCAACTATAAGTACAATGTTATGGTGAGTTTTACACAGGCAAGAATCCCTCACGATTTCACTCACAAACTTGCATCTTATCGTATACATTTGTTGAGTATTTAGAATCAATTAAATGCTGTCTAAGAACTAATTTCTGATATTCTTAAGGCCGTTCACACCAAGAACGATATAACAACTATATTAGCGCCAAATATATAACTATATTAACAACAAACAATAACGTTCAGTTTATTATAAGCATGAGCTGCAGTAAGGTAAAATGCTTGAGCCGCTTAAAATGCTGGAGCTCTTTAAAGCAAGATGGATTTTTATTGTTCATAAAAAAAAAATTATCTGAAATTGATTCTAATGATATTGTTCTCCTGTGTAGTTATTGTTATAGTTGTAGTGAACTTCATTATTCTCATTAAATTAGAACAATTATTAAAACTTTATCGTTATAGTTGGTGTGAATGGGCCTTTCAAATTATTTCAGTCAGGTCCACTTAAGTCAAAAACCCCATAGACAAACTTTTAGTCAACTTTTTTATTGGCATATTTTGCTAAATTTATATTTGGCGATATGGCTCTGTTCTAAATTCCCCATCCTTTTCATGAGCTCCATGAAAAGCCAAGACAGGAAACAGCAGCAGCTTCTGGGGACAACCTCCCATTTTTTTACACTGGGAGGGCAACGTAAATCCCCTTTTGAGAACAGAGCATGCATCAATGACAACAGAATTGATTAAGTTAAACTCAGTTTAAGGAGGAGCTGGGGCAGAGGTGGGTTGCAAAGCAGCATGCAGTGGAAGCAGCCAAGCAGGCAGACTGAACTGAAGCTACGCTTAAGGCGCCCTGTTTGAGTTGCCAATTGTGTACATAGGAATCGGATCAGCTGATATGGGCGGAGTTGGAATTTTTCCAGTCAGCTGATAGCGGAGCTTGACTTCGTGACCTGCCTGAATAACACAGAATGCTTGATGTTATTCTTTTTTTTAGCATTCTGGCTGATTCCAACAATCATCTCGTATTCTTGTTTGTACTGTTGAATAATCAGTAATCAGCTCTCATGCTGTCCTTCCATGGCCATGAAGATCTAGTCTTTCTGATAGCCCTCAGACTTTACCCATTGACATCAGCCAGAAGCCTCTGAGGGATCCCTATGGCAAGAGGGCGGGTGGTGACAATAAGGCTGCAGTTTGTCTGACTCACACACTCAAAGTAATTGCTACACTCGTACGCCAGCATCCTCATATCCACTCCAAATGATGGACTCTGCCACTGGATTATTTAATGAATCATGTTGTCCTATTTTCACGGAGATTGTTTTGGAGTGTCGAACGCTGGTTGCTCTGTAGGACTGAAGCTCATTGTTATTCATTATGCAGTTGTTGTTCTGTTGAAATGCTGAGAGGAGATTCTTTAGAGTCCTGCAACCTTGACCACAGGTTAACCAAAGCCAAGAGGCAATTATTAGAAAGACAATAGCTCTTTTGGACTATGTGTAAGAAGTTTTATTGTGTGTGAATCATTTCATGAAGAAAAATAAGTTAGGTTAAAGGTTTAGAACAAAGTTAAATAAACACAGTGTAATATACATATAATAACAGCATAATACACTCAGTTTGTCAGTTTGAATATAGATTAAAGGGTAACACTTTACAATAACAGTACATGAATAATCATGTATTAATACATGAATTAATAGTTAATTCAACATGAACTCATGATTAGTGAAGATATGAGCTAATCATGAACAAATGAGGAGCTATCATGAACTAAGACAGGGGTCATAAGGATTCATGCATGAATAACAGCAGCATTAATAAATGTTAGTACATGTTTGATAATTAATGCATTAATTAACATGTATGGTTAAACTAAATCAAACAGGCTTTCTAAGAATGAATAACAAATATTTTGACTTTGAAATACATTTTAAAATGTATTATTGTCATAATTTAAACCATTTTTTATCAGAAGCTTCATCATAAAAATTACTGAAAGCCACAGGAATAGTTTTTCATTACTTTCACTGATCACCCTTATCAAACATAGAAAATACTAAATCTGCTATATTTTATCTCAAAAGGTCTCAGTCTGTTTTGTGATATTCTCTTTCCCATCAACGACTTTCCCATCCCATACTGTGACTTATAACAGTTCCTGAGAAATCAGTTACCAAAAAATAACCAAACAGGAAACATGCAGTAAAGTCAGGAAGTGAGGGATCGTCTGCTGGGATCCGTACAGTTCTCTCTCCAGCCAAACACAGGCCGTGATGATACTGTACCTCCATTCTCTTAACTGGGCTGAATAATAGTTATACTAGTTACATGTGTATTTAAGTTTATGATAAATCATGAGCTGAATTTGGTAAGTAGTTAACAGTGAATTAATCATGATGTGCCCCCTCAAGTAAAGTCATGACACAATGATGCATTAACAAGCCATGAGTTGATGTTAGTGTATGGTTAGTTAATAATGAATTAATCATGATGTGCCCCCTCATGTAAAGTCATGACACAATGATGCATTAACAAGCCATGAGTTGATGTTAGTGTATGGCAAGTTAACCATGAGATAGTAATGCCGTGCTCCCTGAAGTAAAGTCATGACACAATGATGCACTAACAATTCATTCATTACAAAATGAATAAGAATACTTATTCCTTTACACCCTTGGTACAAAAGAAAAAACAAAGATAAAAAGTATTTGTAGGCTAGTTCTTTTATTTATATTTATATGATTAAACATATATGGACTTAAAAGAAAGCCCAAACATACCTGTAAAGACCCACATAAGGCATGTTTACATGTAAAACAGGGCGCATCCACCGGCCAATGCTAATCGAAGCATATAAGTTACATTTAAACAATTAAAAAATACAGTTATTTAAAGTACACACCTCCAGAAATATCCCAATACAACAATCATACAAACATGTCTTAAATTATTATTTTGGTTAACCAAAGCAGTCGACATATATTATTTGATGAAAATGCCAGCAATACCGAAGGAACACAACTAACGCGCTAGGAGCACCGAGAGCGCCACTAATGAGTATCCCACCAGAAACAAACCCTAGCTGTGACTAAACGTAGCCTAATATAAAAATCTGAAAACGGTTTATATCAAATTAAAATGATTAGTGATAGTTATTAGTCTATTTTCCACGTTTGATTAGACAAATGTGTGTAATTAATGGCTCGCAAAAATGGCTAAAAATCACAAAGCTGCAGATGGCAGATTATAAGGCTATTACAGTTTAAATTATGACAGTATTAAATCACATGTTTATTTCAAAGTCAGAGTACTTCTTATTTATTCTTAAGGAGCCTGTTTGATTTAGTTTAACCATACATGTTAATTAATGCATTAATTATCAAACATGTACTAACATGTATTAATGCTGCTTTTATTCATGCATGAATCCTTATGACTCCTGTCTTAGTTCATGATAGCTCCTCATTTGTTCATGATTAGTTCATATCTTCACTAATCATGAGTTCATGTTTAATAAACTATTAATTCATGTATTAATACATGATTATTCATGTACTGTTATTGTAAAGTGTTACCGATTAAAGCTTTTCCTGCCAGCCACCGCCAGCATTTTTGATCATTTTCACAAAAATGTCATGGCCCCCAGAATATTTTATTGTATGAATATCTGAGCATGCAATATATGAGACTCTGCTTAAAAAAAAATTAATTAAAAAAAAACTTAAATTCTAGCTTCATCCATTCTTTTTTTTATTAACACTTGAATGTGGGTAGCCTGGTCTTACCAGACTCTCATACATTTCATTTGTACAGAGAGTCTGGCCATTCTCCATTGACAAGCATTTACTTCCTTGAAGGCTGGTACTCTGTTGAAGTTTAAAACTATTTGATCTGCCAAGAGCCACTCTGGATCTGCCATAACCAATCGCTAACGTTTGGTCGTGACGTATGTCATGCACAGTTCGCCTCTGTTTCTCACATGGAAGTCCGTAAAAATAACTGTGCAGATTGTACACTTCACCTCAGTGATAAAACCTAGAACTCATGCATTCGGATTGTGATTTATTTACGGTGGAGTGGAGAGTTTTGTGATCGGGAACGCGCTGCTCATGTGGTCCGTAACATGATTGTATGCTGTTAATAAAATGCATATGCTTGATATGATAAGAATAAATTCTGCCGTAAATAACGGCCCAATTCAAATGTTTACGAGCTTTTCTTCTTTGTATTTTTTGAGCGGTGATGAAATATACTGCTCTTGTAAATACTTGCCAGCATTTAAAGAAATACAAGTCTAGAAATGCATCCAAATTACAGCGAAGCGTAACCACACGATGCTCTGCAGGGGTCAAAAAGGATATAAACAGTGAATTTTGAAGTGATATATTCTTGAAAACTCAGAGTGTTTGTGGATTTGGACAGCAATTAAATTACCACATGACCAAGGTGTCTAAAACAGTAGGTAATTCGACCAGGGATTTTTACTTGGGTGGTGGGAGACGGCAATAAAATCACCACTGTAAATGATGACAATAACGTTACCTTCCTACCCCACGAGAAACAATTACCGTCCGAATAGGGCTTCAGCCAACTCTTTCTCCACTAACGGAGAGAGCTGGAAATTCAAACTTTTGCCGAACCCTGTGGGGAGGAGGGCTACAACATCATGGCCACCAACAAAACTCAGCAAAGATTGTTCTTGCTCTGCCTTTAACTTCTGGATATTCGGCAGCGGTGCCACAACAGAATGAATGGCTTCGCTAGCATCTTTCTCCGTTGCCATTACTGAACTACAACTCAAACTAGCGCACAACATCAACATCATCGTTCTCATCCACTCCCTCTGTTCGCTGATTGGACCGGTAACTTTTTTTCCGGAAAATATACCGCAGTCCCAGACGGAGTACTAAAGGAAAATTAAAATTGAGCGGAAGTACGTAGGAGGGCGGAGTCAGGCTAGAATGTGGGTAAGTTTCATTAAAAAAAATTTGAGCAAAAAGCAGAGAAAATCACGTTTTTGTCTGGACATCCAGATCGGATTCAGAACCATGCTCAAAACATACGTAGATGGATTATATCACATCCATCAACACCCAAAGCTTGCACAGTCCTATAGCACTTCCTTGGTTGCCATTTCATTCGGTGACATTATGCAGTTTTGATTTATATGCTGTTTAATATTGATGATCACGTTATTTTAAATATGCATCTGCTTACATACTGTACGCTATCACTTGTTTCTGCTTCTTCTTCGCCTGTGTTTTAATCAGGAGATTCTATACTCTTTCAGAAGATGTATAATAGCGCCCCTCTACTGTATAACTGTGAAAACATGGAAAGCTTGAAATTTCCATCAATAGCGGGGGAATTGTTGTTGCATAAATGACGGAAATGGTGGGGAAAGAGTTAATCATTCAAATTCCTTAAAAGATGGTTATACTGCATAAATTAGGTCAAGCAGAACCATGCAGGATCACTTCCCATAACACCTTATTGATACATCGTACGAGGAATGGCATCTACGCTGATATTATTCTGTCTGTCTCATTCTTACTGTAGTCAGCCGGATCTGGTCCGTATCCAGATCAGATGGTCGACCTGAACCTAGAGACGGCCACAACAGCCCTGAATGTCAGTGGAGATTCAGACCATCTGTTAAGACCTCATTGACGAGATAGCTATCGAGACTCCCCTCCCACCAAATGTTAGCGTAATGTATCCCGATCATCAAGCAGAAGGAACTAAATGAAATATTCTGAATGATATCGATCCACAATCTGACACACCATGTTCATTCGTCTGGCCCATAGCCAGAGGAGAACTGTTCCGACTGAGCCTGGTTTCTCCCTAGGGTTTTTACTCCATTTTTGTCACAGATGGAGTTTGGGATCTTTGCCACTGTCGCCTTTTGGCTTGCTTAGTTGAGGACATTTAATATTCTGCAATATTATTGATTTGCCTGCACTGACGCTATCGAATGTCAACTGAACTGAGCTGGATGATGACATCACTGTTTTCTCCAGAGCTGCTTTATAGACAAATTGAACTCATTCCATAATTGATGAACTTTTGACAGTTATGGAACTGAACTGAATTAACACTGAACCGATTTCAACTGAATAATGACTATTTACTATTGTCTTTTTAGAGCTGCTTTAAGGCAGAATTTAATTCTGTTTGCATCATTGAATCATTTATTCCCTGTTTATCTCTGTAAAGCTTTGAAACAATCTGTATTGTACAAAGCGCTAAATAAATAACGGTGACATGATTACAGTTTTTCTCAGTCGCTTTGGTACATTTCTCGAATCATCCTCGACATTTGCAAAACAGCAAGTGCATTTCTCAAAACAATTCGTACAAATAGCAAAACACCATGGATTACCTGCAAAAGCTAGTCTCTTGCTCAAAATCCTTAGTTCATCTCTCAAAAGGAAATATCTGTGTCAATGAACATGTCAGTGCCATCAGAATGACAAGTCCTTGTGTCATTGTGTATGAATAAGACAGTCAAATTGCTTAGTCATATTGTCAATATAACTGTACTCTGTAATCAGGGATGTTCTGATGTAAATATGGCTAAAATTTTGATGACAATTATTGTAAATTGTAAGTTACACCTTAGTGTATGTGGGAGTTTGAATGCAAGAGACTGGACAAGATTCACATTTATGCTTTTACTGTTTGTAATGTAATTTGTTGACAGACCATGTCATTGCGATACAGAGAGGAAAAGACAGTACTGCATAGCACAAATAAAAAAAAACCCAGAAAAACAAAAGTAGAAATGTGAACGTCTAACGGAAATGTATAGAAATATGCTTGACATTTTATGACAACTTGTTCAACCATTTTGCATGTAAAGACTTATGCTATGAACTAATGCCTAAATGTTGTGGGGGGTAAAACTATTCAACAGAGACCCATTATAATACATTTTGATCAACATGACATAAGCAACTGATAATGTAGGAAACAGCAGAGAATTGTACATAATCATTTGCATGGATGTACACAAGCATTTGCAACTTGTTCAAAGAAATGAGAAACTGCTTTTTTGATGTGCACAAGTGACACAATGATGTGAAGATTGAACAGGTAGCTTTGAGAATTTCAATTCTGATCTGAGAAATGTACCAAAGCGACTGAGAAAAACTGTGATATGGATAATAATAGTAGAATATCCATCCATCATCTTCCGCTATTCCGGGGCCAGGTCGCGGGGGCAACAGTCTAAGCAGAGATGCGCAGACTTCCCTCTCCCTAGCCACTTCCTCCAGCTCTTCCGGGGCATTCCCTGGCCAGCTGGGAGACATAATCCCTCCAGCGTGTTCTAGGTCTTCCCCGGGGTCTCCTCCCAGTTTGACGTGCCCGGAACACCTCCCTATAGGAAGGCAAAATAGATGCCTGAGCCACCTCCGTAGAGGCGTGAAAGAGTAGTAGTAGATAATGATTAATAGTGGAAAATGATTATTATAATGTAAGTTAACTTGTGCATTTGGTGTCAGGTTATGGAGATGGTCCTAACTACGCATACTAGTCTATGTTTGTGTAATGGTAATCATTTCAGGACAGGAATTGTGTAAATAGTAGACAATACAATAGCCTTTAAAGCTGTTTGTTTGGAATGGAGAGAAAGTGTTGAAAAATTACAATAAAAGTACACAACAATTGACTGTAAATTACTCAACCATATCGAATATATTCTGAGAGTCTATTTCTTCCCAAAGGCTATGTGCACAGATGTGAGAATAATGTGTAAAGGTCAATCAATGATTTAAATACAAATTTCTTCTTCATTCTTACTGACAAATTAAAACATTAACTGTGAATGTTGGATGTAGAAGGGTTGTTCTTTGCAGAAAATGGCTTCAGGGCTATTGGAATGTTTTATTTAGAATATGTATTCAATGTTGTTCCCACCTGGAACATATAAAACACACCAACCATATGTCTTTGAACCAACTCTTAGAGAATTGTAAGATATATTTTAGACATAAATCCAGTTTTCTTTGGTTTCAGTACTAAAATCAACTTTAGAATAGCCTTTGTTGCTATACAATTGTTATAGTAATCCCACAAGAGAAAACCATAATAATTGATTATTATAAATCATTGTTAATTTGCTTTGTTGAGTCTAGACTCTCAAACACAAGTGGATGTTTATCTACACACATCATTTTGAGGAGTAGGTGGTCAAGTGTGCCATAATTTCAGAAAAAGACAAACCCACGATGAAAACACACAGAACTGCACTTGAAAAAGAGACACGCAGCCTCATTGAGACTTGAAATGTACCATCCTTTCCATTTTATGACTCATTATTACATGCGTCATTCACTGACAATAAATTGTTTAACCAAATATATATGAGCAAATTATTATAGGGAAATGGAGTTTGTAGTACGTAAAACTAAACGCTGATATTTTTAAATACTGAAAACAAAACTCAATGTAACCAGAATTTCAATGAATCATGATTCACACCGGCATTATACTTATGCATAAATATATTTGAGATAGTAAGATATACACCGATCAGGCATAATATTATGACTACTGACAGGTGAAGTGAATAACACTGATTATCTCTTCATCACGGCACCTGTTAGTGGGTGGGATATAGGTAGCAAGTGAACATTTTGTCCTCAAAGTTGATGTGAAGTGTTAGAAGCAGGACAAATGGGCAAGCGTAAGGATTTGAGCGAGTTTGACAAGGACCAAATTGTGATGGCTAGTCGACTGGGTCAGAACATCTCCAAAACTGCAGCTATTGTGGGCTGTTCCGGTCTGCAGTGGTCAGTATCTATCAAAAGTGGTCCAAGGAAGGAACAGTGGGGAACAGGCGACAGGGTCATGGGCGGCCAAGGCCGCATTTCCACTGTCGGGCCAGTGCGAGCCATGGCTTTCATCGGGTCGGGCTGGGCTGGGCTAATATCCTCGGACCTGTAGCACCGAGCCCAAAACCACACTGTGTTTCCACTGTCGGGGTAGAAGTTCTGAAATTGCTTCACTAAAACCCGCCGTAACACGCCTCTCTGGAACAACGTCACAAAAACCCAACATGTTTTATCAGAAAACTAATCAGCAAGAAATCACTGGAAACTAGCGACATTGCAAAACAAGCTTGATAAAATCGGCCATTTGTTGGCATTTTTGTTGTGTACTTAAAGATTTAAAACCCAAGCATCAATGTTTTACCACAGTTTTACAAAAAAATAAGTGATATATTGATCATAATAAATTAATTTGTCGAGATTACACGTCTCACAGAAATAAAGTGGTATTTACAGTTATTTCATAAAAGAAAGAGAACACGCATACTTATTTAGTCACGTCTGTTTCTATTTATTTGTAGTTATAGAATAGTTTCTCACATTTTAAAAGAAAAATCACTTCTATCTATCAAAACAGACAAGCTATTGTACCTCAAATTGGTCAAGATGTTAATACTGGTTCACTGGACCACGGAGCAATGGAAGATGGTGGCCTTGTCTGAAGAATCACATTTCCTTTTACATCACGTGGATGGCCAGGTGCGTGTGTGTTGCTTACCTGGGGATCACATGGCACCAGGATGCACTATGGGAAGAATGCAAGCCGGCGGAGGCAGTATGATTCTTTGGGCAATGTCCTGCTGGGAAACCTTGGGTCCTGCCATCCATGTGGATGTTACTTTGACACGTACCACCTACCTAAGCATTGTTGCAGACCATGTACTCCCTTTCTTGGAATCGGTATTCCCTGGTGGCTGTGGTCTCTTTCAGCAGGATAATGTGCCCTGCCACAAAGCAAAAATGGTTCAGGAATGGTACAACAAAGAGTTTGAGGTGTTCACTTGGCCTCCAAATTCCCCAGATCTCAATCCAATCAAGCATCTGTGGGATGTGCAGAACAAACAAGTCCGATCCATGGAGGCCCCACCTCGCAACTTACAAGACTTAAAGGATCTGCTGCTAACGTCTTGGTACCAGATACTACAGCACACCTTTAGGGGTCTAGTGGAGTCCATGCCTCGACAGGTCAGGGCTGTTTGGGGACCAACACAATATTAGGTCATAATGTTATGCCTGATCGGTGTATGCAGTGTTAAAATTATTATGAGGCTAAGAGGCTGTTTAATTTTTTTATTACAAGAAAAAAATAGTACCTACAATAAAAAGTACCTAATACATAGCTTAATATAAATAGTATGAAATATAAAGTGAGTGTAAGATATCTGGACTGTGATGGCAGAGTCGGTTTGTTGTTTTTTATTACTCAACCAGTTGAAATAGCGCTGTAAAACATCTGTCAGGCAGAAGTAATTCCTACGCTTACAGAAGATATTAGCTTGAGGCCGACCATGTGAGCCAGGCTATAGGTACTGCATTTACCTGCATCCCGATGATGGAGTCAATCCTCTTGAAGTCAGACTGAATGGTTCCCTGAAATCTTGTGGAGAATTGTGGTTATTTTCTCATAGCCGAGAGGTAAAGGATAGGCAGGGTCGGACAAATTTATCCATTTATCCTTTCTTTTTTTCTTTCTTCTCTTTATTGCTATATTCAGTTTCTTTTCTGTTAGGATCTTACATATCATACAGATGTAGCATTGTCTTCCATACTATGAAAGTGAATTGGGAACAGGGTCTGTTTACCAAAATGGAAAAATAAGCATCTTATAATCATGCCATGGACAAATTGCCTGACATGCATTTATCAACTAAAACCATGATCAAAACTACGCAAAGCAAAAGAAAATATGACCTAAACTACATTAAATATGAATTCACTCATTAAAAGGATAAATATAATTTGTACCAACCATAAAAATTGTGGTTGCACTTTATGAACTTTCAATGAACTCACAGTGTACTTACCCACAAAAGTACTGAATAATATAAGGTAACTACATGGATTAAGGTTAGGTTTAGGGGTAGGTTCAGGGTTAGTGTCTAGTTAGTGTTACTGCTACAAGAAGTATGTGAAGCAGGACTGTAAAACGAAACTGTTTCGGTGAATTATTGGCAGTAGAGGTTTAAGATAAGCAAGTACCTCTAGAATATCAAAATATCTATCTTTTTTTTCAAGGAGATATACACACACACACACACTCATGTCTGGTTCGCTATCTTTATGGGGACTCTCCATAGATGTAATGGTTTTTATACTGTACAAACTGTATATTCTCCCCTTACACCAGTGATTTTCAAACCCGTCCTGGAGCACACACAGCACTGCACATTTTGTGCATCTCCCTCATCCTACACACCTAATTCAACTCATCAGCTCATTAGTAGAGACAGCAAGACCTGAAATGGGAGTGTCAGATTAGAGAGACACGCAAATGTGCTATGCTGGGGTAGCCTGGGAAAACCCAGACAACTTCCGGCAAATTTAGATTTGCTCTGCAAGTAGTCTGGCAAAGAGTCCATTCAAGCTCATTTCTAAACCCTAGAAATCGGGGCACCAATTAGAAAAGTTGGGGCGGGCTTTAGACGATGACGACAGCACAGCGACGTTGAAGCAGATTTGCCGCTGCTGTGGAGCATCACTCGTTTGAATCAGCTATCGCGTCTGTTTTAAGCGATTTAAACTTTTCCTTTTCGTTAAAACCCGAGCAAAGAACAACACTCGAAGCATTTATATTAAAAAAGATGTTATCGCTATCTTACCGACTGGATTCGGCAAAAGTCTGATACCAGCTTGGCCCTTTGGTGGCTAAACGAATGGGTCTTAGCGAGAGCCCTCTGGTAGTGTTAATGTTATACAAAATATAGTTTTAAGTCCTTTTCAGGAGTGAATGAAGTTGTTTAAAGCTCAAATCTGTGGTTTATTTATAAAGAGAGCGCCTTTTTTAAAATTTGATCTGCCGTTTTCGGAGTTGTGAGCTCCAGTGGTTCAGCGGCGCTCAATCGATCATTGAGCCCGCCGAGAGGCGCCTTTCCTCGGCCAGTCCTTCTGCCGTCTGCTGCTGGCTCTGATGTCTCTGTAGTGGTTAAACCGTCTCGTCTTGTGTAGATCTAATGGCTGATCTTTGCTCTCATTAATCTATAATTTGTTCCTAGACAGATCGTTTTGTCTGAGGGCAAAGTGAAGTTTCATAACTTTATATTTTTAAGATATTAAACTTTACCGTTGTAGTCTCCTAGCGCTGACTTTGACTGAATTGCTTTATTTATTGTATAGCTTCTTATACCTTTTACTTATACTTTTATAATTGCCATTGATGATCACACATAAACTGACATTTAACAAAAAGAGACTGGGTTGTGTTTTGTGTCATATTTAATTTATTACAGTGATAATCATAGCCTATATTATGTGTGTGTGTTTTTTTTCAATTTAAACTAAGAGAGGCTGGGTTTTTTATATTTCGTTTTGTTATAAACATGCATTGAAGATAATATGCATTGCCTGCACTACATATACAAATATATACTGAGTGATACTGTCAAGAGCATAGTAGGCTGACTAATGTCCTCCCGTCCTCGGGAGTTCGTTCTCCGGAGTCAAACTTGGTAAGTCACGGACGCAAGTCAGAAGTTCGCGTACGAAATATGTCATAAAACACCACTGCCTCATTTCATAAAAAAATAAAAATTAAACATAATAATAATAATAGCCACACGAATGTGGTTCAGGCAACGCGTAGCTGGGCCTACATTGATTATCTTATATATTTATAATAAAACGAAGTATAAAACACCCTGCCTCTTTTCGTTTACATTTTAAAAATAATAGATTAAAAATGTATATGTGGTTTAGGTAAGGTGACCAGATTTCTGAAATGGAAACCGGGGACATTTCCTATTTGAGAACACAAGTACAGACAAGAGCGCATATTGAGAAACGGCGAGAGTCTCAGATGTTTCTCCGTCGCTCTGCATACGTCATCTCCCTCATCGCTCTGATTGGTTTGAGGTCTATCCAATTTCGGCCAGAGGCATTTGAGCGATGCCCGTTGGTGACGCCCCTTTGGAAATGATTTGTCTATGAAGCTTTGCCAGACCATAACTCAGTTACTACTGAGAATGGTCTGGTTTTAACCAGGCTAATGCTGGGGGTGCTCCAGGACCGGTTTGAAAACCACTGCCTTACACTAACCCTACCCCTAACCCATCACACAAAATAAGCTTATAAACTTGTTTCCTCATGGGGACCTCAAATGAGGTTCCCACGGTGACACGAGTCCCCATGAGTCTGTGTGCTTTCAGGTTGAAGTCCCCACTGGGAAAGAAAAACATGAACACACACTTATAATCTCAAAAGAATAACATTAAAGGAACACACCACTATTTTTGAAAATAGGCTCATTTTCCAACTCCCCTAGAGTTAAAAAGTGGAGTTTTACCATTTTTGAATCCATTCAGCCGATCTCCGGGTCTGGCAGTAGCACTTTTAGCATAGCTTAGCATAGATCATTGAACCTGATTAGACCGTTTAGCATCTCGCTCAAAAAGGACCAGAGAGTTTCGATATTTTTTCCATTTAAAACTTGATTCTTCTGTAGTTACACAGTGTACTAAGACCAATGGAAAATGAAAAGTTGCGATTTTCTAGGCCGATATGGCTAGGAACTATACTCTCATTCCTGCGTAATAATCAATGAACTTTACTGCCATACCATGGGTGCAGCAGGCTCAATGATATTACGCACAGCGCCTGAAAATAGTCCCCAGCACGCTCCCTGTGTAAGCAGGTTGTCATGTTGGTTATGTTGACGGGAGTTAGCCTATTTTCATGCGCTGCGTAATATCATTGGTCTAATCGGATTCAATGATCTATGCTAAGCTATGCTAAAAGTGTTATTGCCAGACCCAGAGATCAGCTGAATGGATTCGAAAACGGTAAAACCTAACTGTTTAACTCTAGGGCAGTTGGAAAATGAGCCTATTTACAAAAGTAGTGGCTTGTTCCTATAAAGGAATTTCCATAACTGAAAATACATCTGTCCATGCATTGCATTTTCATACACTTTCCATTAAGTCATACTGTGTTTCCATAAACACATACTGTGTTTCGAAGGCATTTAAAAATAAAAGTATGCAATATCCATGTAACATGTATAGCTGTTTTTGGTTACGTTTTCCCTGTTTACAATTCCTGTGTTGCCTGCCTGAGTTCCTAGTTTCCCTGGCTGTTAATCAGTTTCCACACACCTGTTTCTGTTCACCTGGATTATGATCCCCATGTATTTAATGCTGCCTTCACGTGCTATCGGAATTATGATAAATACGATTTTCCTTGCTAAAAATTGCACATGAACGCCCTCTGATATCGTGTTTTCCACTGGGAAGTTTGGAAATAATTTTGATACCCAAATTCCCGAGATGGGCGTGCGGTAAAATTAAAACATGGTGGTGGATAGAACTACTGCTGTGACAGTTTTTTCCCCAAAGCAGCTAGATCGTCTTGTCTTGTCATTAATGTAGTGCATATTTACATATACGAGTAATCATTTGTAGCGTATGTTTTATTCACAGCAAAAATAGGCTGCATTTGACCAAAATTACAGAATCGGCAGAATAGCATCGTAAATGTTTATATGGTTGTCAGTGCATGTGACACTACATATAATGTTGGTTTTAATACGGCAAGAATAAACCTGGTGTCCATGATTCCTGTTCATTTACGACAATAAAGCACTTGAATGCAGAAGGGGGAATTATGAAATTTCCGATAGCACGTGCACGGCTGCATAAGCCCTGAGTTTATTTCTGTTCCTTTGCCCAGTATCGTCAAGGTTAATGTGGTTAAAGGGATAGATCACCCAAAAATGAAAATGTACTCACCCTCAGGCCATCCAAGATGTAGGTGACTTTTTTTTTCTCTGTTGAACAGTAAAGAAGATTTTTAGCTGAAACCGTGGTCCTTGGTGATTCATATAATGCAAATCAATAGCTACTGTCAAACAAACATTACAGTCAAAACAAAATGAATACCTGTGGCTCCTGATGATACATTGAGGTCTTATGAAGTGAAACGATCGGTCTGTGCAATTTTACCACATTTTTACCTTTAATCCACAGCCTCTGCAAACAGTCCTGAGCGCATTAATGGCCGTCTGGAGCACAGGTATTCATTTTTTTTTGTCTGTATATGTCTTTTGAATCTCAAAGTGCGAGCACCTTACTTCCATTATATGAATCAGAGAGCACCACGGTTTCAGCTAAAAATTATTTTTACTGTTCTACTGAAGGAAAAAAAGTCACCTACATATTGGATAGCCTGGGGGTGAGTAAATTAACAGCAATTTTTTATTTTTGGGTGAACTATCCCTTTAAGATATGTTTTTCTCCTACGATCTCCTGAGTGTTCTGTTTTTGGATTTATTAAAGACTGTTTTCGTTTGATTCCCTATCTTCGTGTGCTTTACCTCAACGATACATGACATTCCAGAAGGATGTTTTGATTAAAAGATATTATGTATAAGACTGTTAACCTCAATGCTTATTTTTTGTAGAAACACAACAATAGGAATATACACACACAATAAGTGTGATGTAGCCATGCAGCCTTTTTTCGGTCCTTCAAACCCCCCAGACACTGATACAATCTGTCATGTGTTCTACTCAGGGAGAGAGGGTTTATTCTAGTATATTATTGTATAGGTTGATACCAGTTTTTGTAAGCTAATTGTTTAAAAAAATGCCATATTATTTGCATAGCAAAACATTAGATTACATGTTTTAATTCATGGTGTCTATATTACAGTGGACAAATGTGTAATTCTCTCAAAATACATAATTTTGGACAGGAAAAGAATGTTTTCCTTTCTGAATTAATCAAATATTCTTCAGTTAAAATGTAATAGTTTCTTATATAAATATTTGGTACACTGTCATAATTCATTCATTATGATTGCTGTATATTAATGTTATAAATATAAAAGTTAAGGCTTTTTTGTAAAATAAACAATTTTTGTACTGTGATGGGTCGTCACTTGCATGTCCTATTTAAAATCTGGGTACTGAGGTAAAAATAGCTGAGAGCCACTGGAATAAGTGTCAAACTGTGCAGTGCACATTCAAGACATTAGTATCCATAACATCATAATGTGCATGGCCAGAGAGGGATGGACTCTTGTATAGGGAGGAGGAAACTCAGTCGTTGTGGAGGTGTGTGCATATGTGTAATTAGGATGGTCTGACCTCTGGAGATCCCCGGTTCCCTTGAGTGACAATGTCACAATCTATATCCTGTGAGAATACCTTGCTGCTCTCGGTTCTGCGTCAAGCTTGCGCAAATACACAAGCTCATTCATATACACAGACAGTGGAATTGCGCCTGTCGCTACGTGGGTCAAACAGGGCCAGCCCACTCAGAGCGCTATTTAAGGGCCTCTCTTGCACAGTGCAGCGAAGTTGTGCAAGCACACTTGTTCTGCAGTCAGCGTGTGTTCTCCATCTCTCTCTCTCCTCCTCTCTGCCAGAGTTATACCTGAAGGTACGATCTCAGTTTTTTTTCTTAGTTTTGAATGTGGAGTGTTGCATGTTTACAACGGCTGTTGTATTTACAGTCTTTTTTGAACTCGTCATTGTGTAAAATATATTGTAAATATTTCAAATGTGGGCTCATGTTGCAGATCCTAAAATTTTGACATTTTTGTAAATTTTTATGAAAACAAGGAAGATATGAAGTGAATGTGAATGTGATTATTTTGCTGTAATTCTTGAGAAATTGGATCTGTTTTCCTATTGCTGTCGCTGATGCTTCTTGGCTTGAATCCAGTTAGGGGTATTTTTTCTGAACCACTATTTTTCCAGTCTGAATCACTTCATTGCTTGATAATGATACTTTTTTTTTTTTTAAATGTGGTTAAGTAACATTTTGAAACGCAGAAACAAACAAGACACAACTCTTGGGGAAATGGGTTTTATTTGAACCTTGTACTAAACAGAAAAACAGTTTAGATCTATACCCATATTACAAGTCCATTTATCGGGTGTTTAATACAAATGTATTTACGCTCTTTGTCCATAACTGTGCAGGATTTAGTATCTTTGAGTTGAGGCAAAAAGGACCATTTTATTTTTGCAATCATTATTATTTAGTTTGGTAGTGGATTTAAATGTTTGGTATTTTTTGGGTAAAATCAATTAAAAAGCAGCGATATGTGATAGGATTAAAAAGCAATCTCACGTGTGCGTGTATGTTTCAGCTATGAACACCGGAATCTGTGTGTGCGTGCTGCTGGCTGCCCTCTCCACCAGCAGTTGCCTTTCTCTCCCTTCACAATCAGAAGATGGGGTTCAATCTGATCTCGGTACCATAGCGAAACACACACGCCACACCCGTGCAGCGCCCTCAAGTGGACACCTGAGCCTGCTGTCTAAACAAGAGAATGATGAAGAACCCCGCAGCAGCTTGACTGAACTACTGGCCAGAATCATCTCCACCAAAGGTGGAATTCTTCTTATAGATTACTTTATTTTATATTTATAAAACTTTTTATAAATCATGCTTCCTGAACAGCCTTGCCTCATGCCACTTGATCGGCACAATTTTGGCCATTTCAATTTCTAAAACAACAACAATATTTGTGCTTGTCCTTCCATGCAGGTACATACCGCAGAAGTCCCTCTCAGAATAGCAAGTCCATGGGCTCCACTCACAGAATAAAGGACAGAGATTACCTGGGATGGATGGATTTTGGCCGACGGAGCGCGGAGGAGTACGAATACTCCTCATAAGACCCATTCAACCACTGACATGAATCAACCTGATTAGCCAATCATCTGTACAGAGTCACTCATTTTAATGTCAATCAACCACAGTCTGAGCTCGGTCTGATGTAAATTTGTTTGTACAATGGAGATGATGCAATATATGAATACATGTGTCCACCTATATACGTTTATTTTGCAGAAAAAAAACCAGAGTGAGAATGTAGTCTCTACTGCTTTTATTCTCATAACTCATGTAGATATGATTTTGTCCTCACAGATGTCTATGAATAAATCATTGCCTTAACTCACTCATCCGAACTCTCATGGCTCTTGTAAAATTGTGTGGGGTGAACATACTTAAAACACTGGGAAAATCAGTATATTGAAATCACAATTTTTTTGGAACATTAAACGACAGCAACAAATAAAAATACAGGAGAAAAAAAACAACAACAATAAAATTGTTAGGTTAAGAAACGAATCAGCAGCTGAGTCCATTCGTCCATTGTAATATTTCTTGATCCAGTAAAGAAACAGTCATGTTACTAGCTTCTATTAGCATGTAGTTTTGATTTACCATCTTAGCTGAATCCACCACAGCTCACTGAAGCCATTTGTGTGGCGTTGAGGGACCAAGCTAACGAATCACGGTTAATGATTTTATTATGAAAGCTTTCTCTTATTTGAAAGCTGAACGGCTAGCATTACAGCACTAGTGCCACGAGCAGCCTTCAAATCCAATTCTCTTCCCAATGCTCGAGGGACAGATTAGAGTTCAGGCAATAATACCCGATTCTGCTGTAGAAGAGAACAGGGTGAGAAACGGAGAGAGAAACACATGGAGACAGTTAGACGGGGAGACCGCGTTCCCTGGTTTATTGCGCAAAACACTTGAGTTAGCACATAATGGATGAATCGTAGGCTGATGATTGCTAGCAAATGAAGGGCTACACCAAACAAAAAGAGCAATTATGCCACAGGTGTGCCTTAGTGAAAGAGATTTCATTCTGTTAGACAATATAAAGTGAACCAATAAATGCTCTCTTACACACAGAGTGCCAAACATGAAAAGCTTTGGAACCGGGGCAATTAAATGTGTTCTGGCAATGTAGATACATTGTTTGAGCCAACTAGCCAATTCTCTTGTTTTCCCCCTCCCTCATACATAGACGCATACATCTTTGAAGTGTTTTTTTACTGACTCAACTAGTATCAGCTGACCCTGATACTAAAGAGTTTGGTTTTGCCTTATTGAACACAGGTAAAGTAACCTTAAAATGATCTTGGTTAATAAAACAAGGCCTAAAGAACAGTAAGTTTGGCGCTAAAATGGCACTTACTGTATCTGCTACACTGCCCAGCCCCATATTTAAATAGGCAAATGCTTAAGAGTCAATGATTGGATCATTATTGCAGTAATTATTATGTTTCTAGCTAAATGTTTGACAACAGTTCTTCTAACCCTAGCTTTTCATTTCTTAAACAACCATGTAGGAATCATGGCCATATTCCAAGATGACATTGTTAAATGGTTAGTTCACCCGAAAATGAAAATTCTTTCATTAATTACTCACCCTCATGTAATTCCAAACCCGCAAGACCTTCGTTCATCTTCGAAACTCAAATTAAGATATTTTTGATGAAATCGGAGAGCTCCCTGAACTACCCGTAGGCCAGAACGTGTGGAGATGTGGAATCATGATGTGGATTCCTTTAAAGGGTTCGGGGACGTTATTTGGCAGACCTTCATGGAATATTCAGAACATTCTCTGAACATTTAGAGGAACATATTTCATTTGGAAAGTCCCCTAATGGTCCTGCAAACGTTATGGGAATGTAGTGTAGAGACCACTGCACTAAACGACTTGTTGCAGCGCAGTCCTGAATGAAACGTTCCCATCTGACTAACAGTGAACCTTATGAGAACGTTCTGTTAATGTCACAAATGTCTTCTTTGTAACGTTGCTGTGTGACCATAGAATATCCAATATGGAATGTCCCCCTAAAGTCATATCAGGAATGTTATTATATGACCAACAGAGGACCATGTGGGAACTTTCTGTTAACTACCCAAATGTCCTCTTTGTAATGTTGCTATGTGACCATAGAATAACCAAAATGGAACATCCCCCTAAAGTCATGTAAGAAGCCATGAACTGCAGCACTTTCATAACCAAAAGATGAGTTTTAGGAACATCTCTAATGTTCTACACGCATGTGTCATGGTGCTCACGTGAACAGCGTCGGCCAATGGTGAGCTGCCGTTCTGCCGTAGAACTCGGAAGCGCTGCACTGTTTACTACATGAACAGCGTAGGGGAGTGGCACAGACTAGAAAAAATTGTTGAATAAAGTCATTATTTTGAGGGTTTTTGCGTACAAAAAAGTTTTCTTGTCGCTTCATAAAATTAAGGTTGAACCACTGGAGTCATATGGACTATTTTATCAATGTCTTTACTACCTTTCTGGGCCTTGAAAGTTGCAATGACGTTGCTGCCTATGGGTGGTTCAGAGAGCTCTTAGATTCCATAAAAAAAATTCTTAATTTGTGTTCCGAAGATGAGCGAAGGTCTTACGGGTTTGGGACGACATGAGAGTGAGTAATTAATGACAGAATATTCATTTTTGGGTGAACTAACCCTTTAAGATTCATCAGGCTCAAATTGTGAAATAATGGTTGGGAGGGAGCATGAAGTATCATTTTCACACATGAATTGCCACCACCTTAAATTCATTGAAAGTCTTTGGGATGTGCTGGAGTAAACTTTACAGAGTGCTTGACACTTGCATTGTCAATACAAGATCTTAACCTCTTGTTAGAAATAAATGTCATCTGGGAATATGGCCATGATGTGTCTTCCTACATGGTTGTTTAAGAAATGAAAAGCTACAATTAGGACATCAATTAGGGTTAGAAGAATTGTTGCCAAAACAAATAATATGCTAGAAACATAATAATCACTGCAATAATGATCCAATCATTGACTCTTAAGAATTTGCCTATTTAAATCCAAACAGCTACTTTTTTTGGCCGGGCAGTGTATGTCTTGTCCATCAAATTTCCTGTACCATATAACAGTCAAAGTCAAAGATTATTTATAAAGCACTTTTTTGAAAACAGCAAGTGTTTATAGTGTTTATCTGTACACACATAAAAGGGGGGTGGGGGGAATATCAATGATACAAACAATCAACAAAACAGGAGAAAACAGTAAGTAGTAAAAAAAATGCCAGACTATAAAAATACGTTTTAAGATAGATTTAAACACAGATTTTGTTTGAGCGTGTCTAATCTAGAGAGGCAAACTTTTCCAGCGCTTCGGGGCCGCCACTGCAAATGTTCGGTCACCCCTGCTCTTCAACTTTACCCGTGGGACAACTAAAAGCAGATGGTCAGCAGATCTAAGTGCTCTTGGCAGAACATACAGCTTGATCAAGTCAGAAAGATATTTAGGTGCTAAAACATTAAAAACAAACACCAAAATCTTTAAATTAATCATAAAATGGACAGGTAACCAGTGAAGAGAGGTGAGAACCGGGGGGTAATATGTTCCGGCTTTCGTGTACCCGTCAGCAGCCGAGCTGCCGCATTCTGGACCATCCGCAGTCTGGAGAGAGAGGACTAAAACCTATATAGAGGCCATTACAATAATCCAAACGAGTTGAAATAGAAATATGAACAAGTCTTTGAAAGTCTTTAAAATACATTTTACATTATACAACCGCACATTAGAAATAACAAAGGAAACCCTGATGTAATTAACTTACAGTTAATTTACTCTTTTGACCCATTGACTTCATTTAGTTTAATTAATTATGATTAATTATGATGGCTGAATGCAACAAATTGACATTATTAGCCAGAAATGATGACGTATGAGTTATACACTGAGATTGTTCTTATCGTTTCAGGGTTTGTTCAGATCCTTGATCCAGCCTTGAGCAATAGTAACATTGAATAATTTGTCTTAGCAAATACTGCTAACCATTAACTAATATATACTACAGATTTTAATAATGTTTTAAATGTCAATATGTCCATTTCGTATGTTTCAGTGCCTATTCATACATACAAATATGGACCATTTTGGCATTAATTCACTGCCTAACATGTTGTGGATGTAACCACATATTCAAGATTAAGATAAAACTTTATTGAGTTTGCAGTCCTGACTGAAATCCGTACCTTGGAAGTCAGGAAACCAGTCCAGGATCTTTTTTCTTAAACTCAACCTTCTCTTCTTCAGAGGGTTTGGAGTCAGTTTAAAAATAATTTTCATTAATGGACTATTGGGAATAATCATTTACTGCCTAACAAGTGAAGGCAACTAACTACATATTGTAGAAAATATGATGAGACTCTGAAATGTAGAATGAATCATCAACATTTTATTTGATTTTATTTGTACTGTTGAAGAGAGAGAATGTAAATGTTAAAACCATATTATATAAGGAGAATTTTGTAATTGTTTAGGAGCATCTTAGCCTGGTTAAAACCAGAATTAAAACTGAGTTATGGTCTGGCAAAGCTTCATAGACAAATCATTTCCAAAGGGGCGTCACCAACGGACGTCGCACAAATGCCTCTGGCCGAAATTGGATAGACCTCAAACCAATCAGAGCGATGAGGGAGATGACGTATGCAGAGCGACGGAGAAACATCTGAGACTCTCGCCGTTTCTCAATATGCGTTCTTGTCTGTACTTGTGTTCTCAAATAGGAAAGGCCCCCGGTTTCCATTTCAGAAATCTGATCACCTTACCTAAACCACATATACATTTTTAATATATTATTTTTTAAATGTAAACGAAAAGAGGCAGGGTGTTTTATACTTCATTTTATTATAAATATATAAGATAATCAATGTAGGCCTAGCTACGCGTTGCCTGAACCACATTTGTGTGGCTAATATGTTTAAGTTTTTTTTTTTAATGAAATGAGGCAGTGGTGTTTTATGACATATTTCGTACGCAAACTTCTGACTTGCCAAGTTTGACTCCGGAGAACGAACACTCGAGGACGGGAGGACACTAGTCCACCTACTCTGCTAATGGACAAGCAGCGTTCTTGACAGTATCACTCAGTATATATTTGTATATTTTAGGCTACAATAGAACAAAATATATGATGAAACATCACTCTGCCTCTTTTCATTTTCATTAAAAAATAAAAATAAACATTATAGCACAAATGTAGTGCAGGCAATGCATATTGTATTCAATGCATGTATATATAAAAAACTAAATATAAAAAAACCTGGCCTCTTTTAGTTTACATTTAAAAAATAAAAATAAAAACATTAATATGTGTGCATATATTGGGCTATGATTATCACTGTAATAAAATTAAATATGACATAAAACACAACCCAGTCTCTTTTTGTTAAATGTCAGTTTATGTGTGATCAATAGCCATTATAAAAGTATAAGTAAAAGGTATAAGAAGCTATACAATAAATAAAGCAATTCAGTCAAACAAAGTCAGCGCTAGGAGACTACAACGGTAAAGTTTAATAGCTTAAAAATATAAAGTTATGAAACTTCTCTTTGCCTTCAGACAAAAAGATCTGTCAGGGAACAAATTATAGATTAATGAGAGCAAAGATCAGCCGTTAGATC
>JARQWZ010008166.1:0-29333 GCA_033150135.1 Gobio occitaniae
ACACAGCTCAATTTAAAATTTTAAGAACTGTCCATCACACTCAGACAGATGATTTATAACAGTGGGAAAAGAACTGTAACTTTTACTTTTTGGCCACATTTTTGGATTTGTCAATTTGGAGAGCAAAAAACTGGCTGTGTCTGACGCTGTGTAACACTTTCTCCTTCATATCCTGTGCCATGTCTGAGATGCGCGATTTATTGTGTTGTCAGATAGTGGAACAGAATCGATCTTAGAAGTTGCTGCCTCTCCTACCATCAGAGAACATGTCTTTCGCTGCCGGCAGAATTAACGTCTTTTGGGTTTAAGCTCTGAATTTGAAGGCTTTGAATCGGGGGTCACAGAAATCGCTCCATTGTAGGCTATTAATAGGCATATACCTGTATCGGCAGGCTTTCCAAAAAGTAGCGAATTCACAGCTACGGCATTCTGGGTGAAAAATGTTTATCTTATTTTTGTCTTATTATTTTGAATATTGTTTAAATGAAAAAAAAATTATATAGAAAAAATACATATTATAATTAAACTCAATAATAAACTAATTATTAGGCTATATATTTTACCACTCTCCACGCCTCCCCCTGCATACTCTGGCGCCCCACACTTTGAAAACCCCTGAAATAGACAAATAATATTGAATCTTCATTTTAATTGGACAGCAATACATTCAGTCTTGTTTGAAAGCTTGACAAATATGTTCCCTTTCGGGAGGTCTCTCGTATTGCGTATGGGAAAAGCTCCTTTTCTCCAGAATATGAAGCAAAAACTTTATTCTATAAAGTGTCTATGTAAAACGCAGTGCGGCTGCACAGCAGATAGATGCGCTGTTAGAGAGCGCTGATTGGCTGTGCTGCGGCAACTGCAGGAACCTATGGCGAGGCAGCTGAGAGAGCGAACCAATAGGGGTCGCTAGAAAATCCCGCCGAACAAGGTCGCTAGAATTAGCATATTGAGGCTATAAAAGACCGTGTTCTGCCATAGGAATTCAGATTTAATCTCCTTCAGCGATACCTTCGTTGACCTTCGGAATTGAAGCCCCGCCGTCGAAAAGCACTCAGCGGAAATTCTCTGCAGCCCTGAGGATGCCGGGTTCCTGCCTGGTCTCCGCCTTCAGCCGCCTGCTGTTCCAGCTGCGCCATCCGGCGTTAAATATCCTTTATTCTGTTGTCTATCTATGTGTGTGTGTTGCCGCTGCAACACCTTTTCAATAGAGCATACGAGGCTTTGCTCGTCCCTCTCAACCCTGAGAACTCGGCTCGCCAGTTTTCAGGACCAGCTTCACTCTTCCTCTTCTCTCGTTCCGCCACGCGGAAGAAGCGCCGCGGACAGAGAATGTTAGAGTATACGAGCGAACTCAAGCCGAAGCTCTCCTCTTCTCTCACTCTCTCCCTCCGCGCTGAGAAGCGCCGCGGGCAGACGGAGCTCTCCTCACTCTTCCTCTTCTCTCCTCTTGTTTCGCCGTGCGGAAGAAGCGGGGCGGACAGAGAATGCTAGAGTATTCGAGCAAACTCAAACCGAAGCTCTCCTCTTCTCTCACTCTCTTCCTCCGCGCTGAGAAGCGCCGCGGGCAGACGGAGCTCTCCTCACTCTTCCTCTTCTCGCATTCCGCCGCGCGGAAGAAGCGTCGCGGACAGAGAATGCTAGAGTATACAAACGAACTCGAGCCGAAACTCTCCTCTTCTCTCACTCTCTCCCGCAGCGCTGAGAAGTGCCGCGGACAGACGGAGCTCTCCTCACTCTTCTTTCATCCTGCCGCGCGGAAGAAGCGCCGCGGACAGAGAATGCTAGAGTAAGTTAGACGAGCGAACTCAAGCTGCTGGATATGTCAAGAATGCGGCTTACGTCACAGCCGTTCTCACTGCAGCGCGCTTACTACCAAGGGAGTTGTAAAATGGCTGCCTTGTTATGACAGCACGCGCGCCCTCTCCACAGCGAGCATTCGCTGACTAGAGCGCGACTTACGTCATAGCACGCGCTCCACTGTCTAGAGCATAAGGGCGTTGTAATGTGGCTGCCAAGCCCTGCGCCTTTTTCACTCTATCACTTCTCCCGGTCCCCTCTATTCAGGCGGCTGGAGAGGTTCAACACTGTAGGCAATGTGTCCACTACACAGTATGCACCCCTGCATAAGCACTGTTAATTCAGTGCCACAAAATCACTCATAAATCCCGCCACGGCCGGATTACCATGGACTTCCTTATATTCACCCAGTTCCCTTGGTTCAGGTGACTGGAGATGTAAATATTTTAGTCAACTAGCCTGTGGTCAAACATGCTCGTTGCGCTCTCAGTGTAAACTAGAGCATAACAGCATTGTAAAATGGCTTCCATACCACCCGGACTTCCTTACATTCTCCCAGTTCCCTTGGTTCAGGTGACTGGAGATGTAAATATTAAAGTCAATTAGCCTGTGGTCAAACACGCTCGTCTGCATACTAACGCTGTTGCGCGTTTACCCCTGTGGACTCGCTCTCCGGCTTGCGCCCTGAGTACTTCAAATGTAATTTTGCGCCCACTACACAGTGCGCACCACTGCACATTATTACAATGAATCACAAAAAGAGCTTTTTCTATGTAGGAAATGTGCCCACTTTACAGTCTGCACCCCTGCAACCAAGCACTTTTCACTCAGCGCACTCGCGCCACGAGCACTATGAATGTGAGGCGCGCGCCCACTGCAAAATCTGCGCCTTCAAACATAAACACCATCCCCACAGTGTTACAGCACAAAGCAACCGGGTTACCGGGTCCCTATTACTAAGCGGCCCGCTCCTGAATCTAATTCAACCCTTGGCTTCACGAGCCCAGGCCTGGCAGGCCATTCCTGGTATATCAAATTGGGTGTTGAACATGATAAAACGAGATTACTCACTACAGTTTGCTCGCAGACCCCCGCACTTTCGCGCCGTGGTCGAAACCTCAGTGAAAAGCAGCGTGAGTCACGTGCTCCGCGCCGAGGTATCGAAACTGTTGGAAAAGGGAGCGGTGGAAACCGTACATCCGACACAAAGTGAGTCAGGCTTTTACAGGCTTATTAAACATCTTTCAGGCCAAAGAGGCCTTGATCTTGAATTTCCTATATAGACTAATTGAGGCCTTCCGATGTCTCATCAACCATACTGTAGTCCAATTTTGAACTATTGAACAAATTTCAGGACAAAGAGGACAAATATTTGACTTCCCCATGGAACGGATACGTGCGCTTATTTTCTCCAGTCGAGTTCCCCAGGATTGGCGAACCCTGTTGAGTCCTCCGCACCCCTCGGCAGTCGGATGTGGCGGAGCGTCTGACGCCAGGTCTGGCATTGGTGGAACTTGTGTCGGACTGGGGTCCGTATGTCGTGACCCCTACGGCGGTCCCATACGTGTATTCTCCACGGTACAGCTCCCTACGGTGAGCTCGTGTCTTTCCCTTGGCAGAGTTCCTATGCCGTCTCAGTTCGGTGTCGTCCCCCGCCTGTATAGGCCGGGGCCACCTCTGGGACTTCCGTATGTTGTGCTGCCCACGGCCAGCCCATACGTGTTCTCTCCACATGGTAACTCCCTCCGGGCATGATGTGGCTCCCGCAGCGTCCTTTCGGGCACGCTTTCCCAGCGTTATCCAATAAGTCTGCTGAATGGGTCTTGCGGAACAGCAGTATGACTCTCCCTGCGTGAATTTCCCCGCCCGCATCAGAACGGGGTCTGAGGGGCTCTCGCTGGGCGCTGGAAGTGGTAGTAACTGTGGCGTTTTCCATAGGGATCCCAATTCGTCGGTAATACCGACGTTACGTCATAGTGACCGACTGAAAGGGAACGTCTCGGTTACGTATGGTAACCCTCGTTCCCTGAAGGAGGCAACGGAGACGTACGTCCCGTCGCCACAGTTCCTTACCATCACTGCATGGCCGAGTCACTAGTTCGGCTCCTCAGTGAAAAACGTCAGTGCGATGCTCTCGCTTCCTGTTTATACCCGCGGCGCGGGGCGGAGCGCGAGATGCAAATCTTGCACGCCAATGGCCCATTGGCCTGTTCTCTAAATCTCGAAGCTGATAGGGGCTCTCTAAAGTGATCCCAATTCGTCGGTAATACCGACGTACGTCTCCGTTCCCTCCTTCAGGGAACGAGGGTTACCATACGTAACCGAGACGTTTTTAATAAAGCCAGTTTGGTCAGTAGAAATTATACTGTATTGTTTAGAAAATTTCTTTAAGAATTCAGTCGGAAAACCGTCTGGACCAGGGCTCTTACCACTTTGAATTAATGAAATTGCATTGTACCTCATCTAATGAAATAGGGCTGTCTAGGAGTTGAAAAGCATCGGTACTGATGCGGGGTAATGAAAGATCTTTGAAAAAATTGTGAAAGTCCTCATAATCAGAGGTTTGTTCAGAAGAATATAGTAATCGATAAAATTCCAAAAATGATTTATTGATTTCGTAATAATCTGACAATAAAGTATTGTGTACTTTAATATCTGGGATGATATGGGAAGCAGAGGATTGTCTAATCTGATGTGCTAAGAGCCTGTTTGCCTTCTCCCCATACTTATAAAAAGCATGCCTTGATTTAATCGGCTTCTCCTCAGTAGCAACAGTAGAGAGAACGTCGAAATCAGTTTTTAGAAGAAGACATTCTTTGAGTATGTTGGGAGAAGGACTATTTACATATTGATTTTCTAACTGAGAGATGCGATCTGTCAGATCTGCCATAGATCTCCTCTGTTTGTTCTTTTCAAACGACATATAAGATATAATTTGTCCTCTAATATAGGCTTTAAATGTTTCCCAAAGGGTGCTATGTGTTATATCAGGGGTAGCATTCACACTGATAAAAAAATCTATTTGAGAAGAAATAGTCTGGACAAATTACTTTAATAGTAAGCAGGCGAACATTCAGCTTCCAGAGTGGCCGTTGCATGCACCCACACTCAAACCTCAGGCCTAAAGTAAGAGGAGAATGATCAGAAATAATAATTGCATTATAAGTACAGTGTTGAACTAGAGATAAGAGCTTATTGTCGATTAAAAAGTAATCGATGCGAGAAAAAGACTGGTGAACATGGGAAAAGAAGGAATAACCACGCATAGATGGGTTTAGAAATCGCCAAACATCTGTAACACCGTAATCATTAAGAAAAGAGTTTATTATTTTTGCTGACTTCGAGAGAGATGTTCCTCTTTGAGAAGCTCTGTCAAGTTGGGGCAGAGCAGCAGAGGTTAAAATCTCCACCGATAATCAATTAACTAGAATGTAATTTGGTTAAACAGAGAGGAATTTAATAAAAAAAATTATCGTCATCAAAATTAGGTGCATAGACATTAGCCAATACCACAGGGGTATTAAACAGTAGCCCAGATGTATCTACCGTTACGGTCAGCCAGCACATCTGAGGGGTTAAAAGAAATATCTTTATGAATAAGGATAGCCACTCCCCTTGCTCTATTAGGAAATAATGAATGAAAAGGTTGTGAGACCCATCTTCTGCATAATTTAGGGTGATCAGACACATTGAGGTGTGTTTCTTGCAAAAAGATCACTTTAGCATGTAAGCTATCCAGATGAGTTATCAATTTGTTTAGCTTAGAAGGACGACCAAGACCTTTCACATTCCAGCTTACAAAATTAATGACCCTGCTTATAGATATAAAGTTGAAAATAAAATACTGAAGATATGTACAGAGATATTAAGATTGAGTATAGAAAATAAATTGTGCAATATACTGTACGAGATATAGCCACAACATGTGGAAAAGGAGAAAAAAGAAGAAAAAAACAACAACTTGAAAACCAACAGGTGTATGCAATACCCCATAAGGCAAGTGTTACACTAAAGAGTGAAGTGAACGGTGTTTATGCTGCTCTGTTGCAGTTGTGCTGCGGCTGTTCCATCTGTTTCCCCTAGAGGCAGCGCTGCGTCCCGCTGATTGTGGGTTGGGCAACCGCTTTAAAGACGCCCTGTTTGATGTCCGGAAGGGTCTTGCTCTCATTTTCCACCTGCTCATCTCGGTAGACGGGGCGAAAGCTCCGTGGGAGGCTCACTCGTACATCTCGCTATGTTCCTGAAAGGGGATGAATTATTGTCCTAGTTTATGAGTTATGTTGAGAGCTGGTGGGATTTTGGTGATGGGTTTCATGTTGTTTATCTTATCGGTAGTTTAGTGTAGCAGCTAGAGGAACCGGATGACTCACAACGAACTTGTCTTTTGTTTTGGACGGGAGGTAGGCAAGTTTCATCTTTCTTTGCAGACATGTGTAGTTAGGGTTGTTGTTTTGTTTTTTTTTCCCACCATGCTCTGTTTGTCAAACTTTATCTTTCATTAAACTAATTTGTTGCACCGTCATTGCGTCTCTATGGTCTCTTTATATGTTATGTTATTCCATTTTCCTGTTTATTTAATGGTGCCGTAACATATAAATGGGGGCTCGTTTAGTCGGGTTTTGAACCATATTTGTAAAAAATTTTCTCTCTCTGATTTTTCTTTTGTGAAAATCTTTTCCATGGTGGTCGCACTGCACGCTGTGAGTGCGCATTTGTTTTAATCACCCTTTGTTCTTTATGGCTGTAGTTTTTTGGTGCATATTTTTTTCCTTTCCCCTTTTTGCTCGTTTAGGGAATTTTGTCACTCGCAATGTTTGATTTAGATGCGTTTATTCTTGCTCCTTCACAGGATATTTTGTTAAATGTTAAATGTTACGCGTGATGACCTTGATAGAATCGCTGGCCACTATAAGCTTGAGGTGAGTGGTAGCCCTTCCAAGGCTGATTTGCAGGATAAACTTATGAAAGATTTGCGAGAACTTGGAGTGTTTGGGAAAGTGTCTCCGGATGTATCTACGTCACCCGATCAGGGTAAGCGTCTTCTTATTGATTCGTCACCTTCACCCAGCACTAGAATTGAAACGTTTACAGTTAAGAGAAAAGGAAATTAAATGGGAACGCGACAAAACTAGGTTGGAGGCTGACAGACAGACAGCACGAGAACGAGAATAAAGAGAACACGAGTTTAGATTGAAAGATCTTGAGTTTGCGCAGGCATTACGTATTAAAGAGCTCGAGCTGAAAGCCCGTGAGGCTGGTGTTCCATTCAAGCCAGATCAATTTGATATAACTCGTTACATTCGCCTCGTTCCACCTTTTAGTGAGAGCGAGGTTGATAAATGTTTTGCACATTTTGAACGCGTAGCGACAACATTTAAATGGCCCAAAGAAATTTGGACCATGACGTTACAATGGCTGCGTTCGAAACCGCATACTTCCCAGTACATATAGTATGTAAAAAGCAGTAGGTGAGAGAATAGTATGTCCGAATCCATAGTATTCATAAAAGAGTAGGCGAGAACTACCAGGGTTTTGGACTATTTCTCGCAAGATTTGGACGTGCGTATACTGATGTTGCGTTCGAATATGCCTACTTACCTACTATATAGTAGGCGAAAACAGTACGTGAAAGGAGAAGTATGTTCGAAACCTCAGTAATCATAAAAGAGTAGGCGAGAAGTTCCCGGATGACCTACTGATTCCGCCCAGATTGTGAAGCACCCATCGTTGGATACTTTTCTATCCCTACCTTCCCATGAGGCCACAGGAAAGGATACGTCAGGCGGAGAAAAGCGAATCAAATGTGAGTATTACAAACCAAAACCACGGTTCCTTGTGTTAAAATCGCATTTGTTGGACTACTGTAGAGTAACGTTAAACTGTTGAATTGTTGAAAGTGTAAATACGACAGACAGTTTAGTGTAGTTGTGATTGTCCTGTAAAAACACGTTTTATTATGTATGAGCTCCAGTAACACACACACACACGTCTCCAAAGTGGATTTACATAAACGATATACTTAAAGATAAAGATGCTTACTAAATGTTTATTTAACATCTGACAGGAACATTTTCGATAAGTATTGCAGATGACATCACAGCATGAAATAGACATCTGATCAGAGTGATGTGTGTGTGCTTAGAGTTCACTGTGGTCAACACTGTTTACTTTACATGAACTTCAGCAATGTTAATAGATCTACATAAAGTAACTAAACATAAGTTATTTTTTTTATTTGTCCATTATACTGTTGATGAATTGAGGAACATTAACACATCAGCAACTACCTCAACATTTAAGGCTATTGAGCACATAAACTTTTATGCTTTTATCAAGGTGTTGTTTAAGATGAATGTTGTCTGATGTTACAGGGGCAGAAGAGCACGTGTGTGTTTATCTGGTGGAGACTGGAGAGAGGGTGATGAAGGAAGGCTGTCATCAAAGGCTTTGAGTATACTACAGAAATGAATAAAACATACATTTAAATCTTAAGTTGTATTTGATTTTAATTTCAAACAGAGTTATTTCAGCACTTTTCTGATTCTTGATGTCTGTGCATTTGCTGCAGAGCTTCTGTGGTTGAGCCTTGCTCAAGGACACACTGGTGGTGACAGCTGCGGAGATCCAAGCAGAAACCTTCTGCTTATCAGTTCAATGTTTAGCCCACTACACCACAAAAGTCATAAAGCTACAATACAAATAGCATGTAATTGTAAAAATATTAAATAAAATATGCCAAGAAATGGGATGCTGACAACATGAATTGTAAAACGTTTTAAGTAGTCATGCTGATGGAGAGCAGGCACACGGATGTTTGGAGCAGACATCAGCAGTCAGATTGTCCCGCACATGTTCTCCACTCTTGCTTCAAGGTTGTGGGGTTCAGAAGGGACAGGAGGGACATGAGGGACAGGAGGGACATGATGGACGGCTAGGACAGGCGAAGGTGTTCACAGTGGTCAACTGCTTCATCAAGCTGTGTTGAGATGGCAGCAGATGTGGGGTTCACCGTCTGTAAATGTGTGATGGTTTGTTAGAACAATACGTTTGAATAAAGCTTTGTTTCATGGTGACTTATTCATTTGTGATGTTTACTTTTATTCATTCTTTTACTCATTAATTCATGTTTCCTATTGTTGTCAGTAAATAAAATATTTTATTAACTCATGCATTTATTCATTGCTTGACTGAAAATTGGTATTCACATCGGCTGCATTTGTCTAGTGTGTATTCATGCATCGCTATGTCATATGACAACAAGTTGCATTTTGCTTGTTTTACTAAAACAATATAATTTTCAGTAAAAAAAAAGTAATATAATTAAGTATTCGTCAGCATTTGTTATTATTATTATTGTAATTGTTTTAGTGGGCTAGCAATGCAATTCATTCTGGGGTAATCTTAATTTTGAATAGTGATAACTTACATTTTAAGAGTATAAAATCAACAGTGTTCTCCCAAGGTGAGATCTTCGAGCAGCTGAAAGAGGTCCTTGTTGCAGACTCTGAGGGAAACCGCACAGGTCGGGCTGTGGAGTTATTGATGCTTTGAGCTGTTACTGCACCTGTCACTGATAGGCCTATCTTTTATTTTATAATTACATGGTTGTATCTTTAACAATCCTAATAAAACAAATATCATGGGTTTGCATACATTATATACAAAGAAAAAACAATAACAAGGTTAGATATCTTTGAATAATTCATCATAATGCAATTACATTTTATTTCATACGCTTGAGGGATAAAACAGGAGTTAAATTTAAAAAGAAAAAGGAAAATATAAAGGAGATTTAGGCCAATTTTGCTTGTGGATGAAATGTTTTGCATATAAAATAAAGAAATTAACAACATATTTAAGAGATCACGATTGTGGGTTTTGGTAAGGATAAAACTGGGTCAGATTAGGTTAATATCACAAAATAAATGGGCAGCTGTTTCTTCAACAAGCCCACAAAATTAGCAAGTTTAATCAATATTAAGATATTTATAGATCGATGAATTAAACTCGTCTTTCAAGTTGTTGCGCTTGAGATAACGTCGTAGGTCACATGATAACGTCAACATGGCGCATAAAGTGCGGATCGCATTCATACTTAACGAGATCAGGCAATATAGTACCTACTCTTTTAGAGCTCGTTAAGTAAGTACTTATTGAAAATGAGTACCTACTCAATGAGTATACGGTTTCGAACGCAGCCAATGTGTTTTCACTGGGAAAGTGCAGGAAGCTTATTCCTCATTAACTCTTGAAGACGCAGCAGATTACGATAAAGTCAAACATGCTGTTTTACGCATCTATGCTCTTGTGCCAGAGGCTTATTGACAAAAGTTTCGTAGTTATTATAAACCTGAAGCTCTCACCTATGTCGAGTATGTTAGAGAGAAAGAAATGTTATTTGATCGCTGGCTTAGTTCTCAAGAAGTAACAACTTTTCAATCTCTTCATGATCTGATTATTCCTGAAGATGTTAAAAACGGTCTTCCTCAAACAGTCGCTACCCATGTTAGTGAGCATAAGAATTTGACTCCTGCTCGTGCTTGCTGACGAGTATGTACTCACACACAAGCGTGTTCCTTCTAATCCTAAATTTTCACAAAATGTTTCTAATCAACCAAATATCTCCAAGATGTCTAGAGAAAACGTGCCTGTTTCTGCCCGCTCTCCAGACCGGCATTCATCGGGGTCTAACGCTACAGTTCCGACCTGCGCCTACTGTAAGAAACGTGGTCATGTTCTGGCTGAGTGTTATTCTCTGAAGCGTAAAAATAAGGCGGCAGGTCAACCAGCTTCTTATTTTTTGTGTGTTTCGAACATGCCTGTGAGTGGGGACAATGCTAATACTGACAATCACAGTTTTGCACCTTTTATAATGGATCATTGCATGAAAAGTGGGATTTTCGTCAGTATGTGGCACTGTAGATTGCCGTGGAACTTCAGGTTTACGACTGTGCACGGCAATTTGCAGGCAACACCGAAAACTGCCGTAAATTGTCGGAAATTGACGTGGGCCTTGCTTGGCAGTTGTCCCCCCATGACCCCCCCCTCCCCTTAATTCTAGGGGAGGCTTTATCATGTAAATGAACATGCTGTGAGCTACACAAATGCAAATAAGAGTAGCAGCAGGGGGAGTTTTATCTAGGTTCTGAATTTTTTTAACTAAAACAAGTTTAAATTTTAAGTCAAAATGTTAACTTAAATTTAAGTTAAATGTACTCGTTTTAGTTCACATTACTAAATTTTTAGGGCAACCAGTTTGCTCCAATTTTTTAAGTAGAATCAACTTGTCCGGGCTCACTGTGTAGATTAATTACTCTGTATGTCATTAGCAATAACCAATGTTATGTAAAAAAAAAACAAAATACAGGACAGCAGTTCATGTCTTCAACCTTTAGAGAGGTTATGTGATGCAACAAGACAATGAACCAAAGCACACAAATAAATCAAGTAAAGCATACAGTTTACATACCAAAATTAATTTTTCCATCCTGCACTGTGAATGATTTCTAAATGGCATCATAATCATAAATGTGAAAAGTACAAGTTTGTGTGTTAATAGTTAAGTCAGATTGTGTTTTTCTGTAATTGTCATTTAAATTGAGCTCACACCACATTTTATGAATTATCAGTGCAGATTTTCAAGAGGTGGTTTCCTGGACAGGGTTTAAATTATGCCAAGAGTAGGCCTTAATCTAGTTAATCGTGAGTTAAAAAATTGTTGCCTGGAACAAAGATTAAGCACAGATTACTAACACCTGGACTATTCGTCCTGAACTAAAATAAACTGGATTCATTTACAGTTTTATCTAATTGCTTACACACAATTTCTGAAAATTTCTTGTAACTCTACACACAAAACACACAACATGCAAAACATCAGACATCGCTTGCAAAAGCAACACTTTGTGCAAAACTATTTTAACTCTTCCAAAAATGTTGTTTTTGCATATATCTAACTACACACAAATGTTATTTGAAATATGCACAACTGAGGAATTTTACAGTTGAACTGAAATCAACTGAACTGAATCAACACTGAAGTCACTTGAGCTGAATATTGACACTATATTGGCTTGTTAGAGCCGGTTTACAGCAGAATTTGTTTTGAACTTGTTACTGAAGCTGCTATGAAACAATATATTTTGTTGTATGCATATTCTTTCTTTCTCAAACCTTAGTTTTGTTTTCTAAGTGATCAATTTATGTATAAGTGTTTTCACACATGATCATTGGCTGTATGGGTCCTCAGTAAATTAATGTGGCATTTAAATGGCAAAAGTTATTCTTGTCTCTATAACTTATGGCTTCCTAAAGACACGTTTATGGGTAAATAAAATATTAATAATATAAATAAAATGAATATCAAAACATATTTTAAATATAATGAAGTCATTTTATTATAGCACTCATCAGATTTTCCTGGAAACAAAACAGAGACAGAACAGTATAAACAAACTATACAACAAACTAAACACCAAATTACAAAAACATTATTATGTGAATAAAGTTGTGTGTGTGTGTGTTTTCAGTTATAAATATGTGCTGTGTAAATTAGCCTAACTTTTAGAAATTATATATAGCCTAACTTTAAAAAACAAACAATAACCCATATAGATAAATTATAATAATTGTATAATATTAAGCATTTACTTAATATGCATGTGTCTTCTTAACATGTTAAAACTGTGCGTCGACTGTGCGTGTATGCCTGTTACACGACCAGAATGTGCGTGTCTACACATACAAAAGAAACACGTAAAAAAATTGCTGCTTGACGCGGACAAACAGTGCGTGTTGACACGGTCATAGTCACGCGTTTCGTATAAAGAGATTTGGCCCCGGGCGCGTTCCATAGTAGAGCCCTACTTTCCTTTTTCGTGATCAACAATGAAAGGACGCCGTCTTCAACTCTGCATGGACGCGGCCAACTTTTTGGACTCATTTTCAGGAGGCTGTCTTCGTCTTCACAACTCTGAGGCAAACTGCAGGCGCTATGAATCACAGCATGGGTAATGTAACGTTACGATTTAAAGAATATGCTTTTATTCAGCTGTATAAGGAAATGGATGCGTTAATAGATCCGAGCCTAAAACTGCACATTTTGTTTACACAGACTATCCTCGCCTCATAACGAAGCCGTGAGCTCTCATCTGCTTGGAGCGATTTTCGCGAGTCCAGATTTAACCGCTGACCATGACGACATTGTGTGTAAGTATACGTTAACTTCCAATGTTTTTCTCATTCCTTGTTTAATTTTACCGTGACTGTTTTTATTATTACCAGTCTCATGTAATTGTTTTCCAGCTGCCTGTAAGACGTATGAATCGACACGCCGGAGCTTCAGATACAAACAACCTGAACTTACATAGCAGGCGGAAACTGCGAAGTTTAGCTCGGAGTCGATCAAGAAGAAAAAGGGTAAGATTTATTATATTAGATCCGTTTTTTGTCAATGTGAGTATTTTTCAGGTTACTTATTGTCTTTATGGATTGTATTACAGTTGCTGGAAGCGAGACAAAGTGTGCTGGGTGAGGATGAGATGGACTGGAAGTGCGCGACCATTGAACTCATATCTGATGAGGAAGACGGCAATGTTGACGGGGTGTCTGGATGGATTGTGCGGCCACCGCCATATCCGCCTGTGTTTCCCGAATGTTTTGGGCGCTTCTTTTTGACGTTTTTGGAGGACAACATAAGAGACATTACTGCTGCACTGTACATAGTTGTGTGTTTGACAATAAAGCTCTTTCTTTGAATAAACAGCTGTGTGTTTATAAGCTCTTTCTTTGAATAAAAGGCACAGTCCGGGCAAATTTTCCCATATATTCCTTGATGGTATGAATAGAGTAGTTCATAGCACAATAACATTACTATAAAACATAAATTATTACAACATAAATTATATATTTATTATTATTATTGGGGTTTACATTTATAATGAGCCAGGGTGACCAATAATGATTGGTTTGCAGTGATCTGCCAACCAATCACGAGGGATTTTTCTTGTTTAAATGTAGTGGCTTCAGTCAATACTGAGTGAGTAAATTCAAGTCTGGCCGTTGACTCTCTGGTTTCGCTGCTATTCATATGCTAATTAGAGGCGTCACACCTCCGCGCTGTCTCTCAGCGGGGGGCTCTCCACCTACGTCATGGTTCGTTTACGACAATTTGTGGCACAGACGAACGCGACGTTCGCTGCCTCTAAATTGCCGAAAACTGCCGAAAATTAGGGAGATTTCCGGGAGTCTACAGGCGTTTACGGGGTCGAAAATCCCACTTTTCATGCAGTGGATGGCTTTGTCTCTTTGCCTGGTGAGTCTGGTAAGCGTTTAAAAATTCCAGTAAAAATTCTGCGTGATACTGGCGCCTCACAGAGTTTTATTGTGCAAGATGTGTTGCCTTTCAGTGATAAGACTTTTACTTGTGATAGTATTCTTGTACATGGATTTGAAATGGTTTATGTTAATGTCCCTTAGCATGAGATTTCTCTTGTGTCTGACTTAGTTACTGGCAATGTTACCGTGGGCGTACGCCCCTATTTGCCTATTGAAAACGTAGCAGTGCTACTTGGTAACGATTTGTGTGGTGGAAAAGTTTTGCCTTGCCCCATAGTGTCTCATGCATTCTGATGACTTGTCAATTAACTTCCCTGATGTTTTTTCCTCTAGCGTGGTTACGCGTGCTATGGTGAAAAATGAAAAAGAGAATGAAATTGAGGATCAACTTAATCTTAGTGATACTTTTATTGCTCGACCTTCACTCTCTAGCGACAGTGATTTACTTTTGAATTCTGCCTCACTGTCGTTTCCTTCCGATGTTCTTAATTTGTCTATGAGTCGAGAGCAGCTTATTAACCCCTTACCAGTCACCCCCACTTTTGGCAAAGGAGTGCAAAATGACATACCCAAAATAAAATTGTTGCTGCTAATGAGTCCTTCTGACTACACACAAATCAAAGGTATTATTTGAAAGCTGACACTTGACAGTTTACCATGAAAGACTCAAAATTACTCTAGAAATTACTAGTAGAGAGATAAATAAGCTCAAACACAATGGACAATTGAAAAAAAAAATTATAACGGTTTATGAACAAGAAAAATACATAAGGCAGAAATATATATGGATCTGGAAACACAAGTAAACTAAAGCCACATGTCTTTTAAATGTACGTTTCAAATTTGAAGTTGATACAAGCCAAAATGACTTTTTTACAAGCATTTAGTTCTGAGTATGTCTAGGCACCTTTCCAAAAAGGCCACTTGGAGACTCCAAAGGGACACTTGGTAACCACCTTTTACCATGAGGTATAACCAGTTAGTTTGATCCTTTCAATCTATTTTCTCATTACAACATGACAAAGCTCAATTTATATACTTTCTCTGGTATATTTTTCACCCCTAAATGTTTATAAAAATGCATGTATGTGCATATTTTTTTGTAAAATAATATTTTTTTGAAAGAGCTCCAAAAGGACACCAAAGTGACACTTGGTAACGTATAAGACGTTTAACAAAGTCTTTGTTCACTTCCATTAATTTAAAGGTTTAGAATAATGACATACATTATTTAGCAAATAAAAAGTTTTATTTATGTATATATTGTATACAGCAACAAACATCTGTTCCTTAGTTATTCAACACAGTGATACCCCCCCCCCCCCAAAAAAAAAGGACTATTTACAAAGTACTGAGTTTGTCTCGGTCTTCCTTTCTTTCCTCCTCCCCTGGAACTTCTGGAGGCAGCGAGAGATGTTGCAGCCAGGTAGGGACGTTTTGTCGGTTGTCCAGAGGCCTCTGGTACCCAGTCATCATCTGAAGTTTCATCACTGTTGAATTACACAAAAAGGATTAGAAATAAACCCAACACAACTGTTTATCTTACACATAGAAAAAACTACAGCAATTTACTCCCATACACACTCTATTGTTGCCCTGATGGCACATTTACATCAACTTACTGATTTTCTATTCAAATTCAAAGAATCATTCACATACAGTGATCTACCTACATACCCACTCTATTGTTGCCCTGATGGCACATTTACACAAGCTTACAAATTTTCTATTCAAATTCAAAGGATCTTTCACATACAGTGATCGACCTCCATACCCACTCTGT
The DNA here is from genome assembly GCA_033150135.1 of Gobio occitaniae. Lineage (NCBI taxonomy): Eukaryota > Metazoa > Chordata > Actinopteri > Cypriniformes > Gobionidae > Gobio > Gobio occitaniae. The sequence goes on from JARQWZ010008166.1 coordinate 15,920, forward strand.
TGTTTCCCTTATTGAAACATTTACACTACCAGCTAATGACTCAGACTGTAATCAGACAATAATCATACCCCAAAACAGTTTCTTCTCTCAAGAAACATTTCTTGCTTCACATTATTTGCTTACCACAAAGTACTGCGCTGTCTCTGTCTTCCTTTCTTTCCTCCTCCCCTGGAACTTCTGGAGGCAGCGAGAGATGTTGCAGCCAGGCAGGGACGTTTTGTCTGTTTTCCAGAGGCCTCTGGTACCCAGTCATCATCTGAAGTTTCCTCACTGTTGAATTACACAAAAAGGATTAGAAATAAACCCAACATAACAGATTATCTTGCACAGAAAATAGCACATATTATTGCATTTTTTCCTCTGACACATTTGGTCTGAACTTTGTCCTGCTTTCTACATACCGAAAAAATAATATAAAATATACCGAAATATACCAAAAAATATACCGAAATGCTAAATTTGTATTACATTGGGGTGGATATGAATAGGCTTGGACATGGTGCTGATAACCAAACGCACAGGACAATGGTGACAACATAGTAAAAACTATTCTGGTGATAATAGCCGAAAAGACTGAATTATTTTAGACAAATATGCTTACACTCTCACCCACTCACTGACTAGATATATTTAAAATATTGCTGGTCACTTTTTAGTGGCAACATAAGACATTTGTCATTATCAGGTCCCACAAATATTCCCCCATTGCATTATTATACATTATATTCAACATTTTATAGTAATTGAATGTAGTACTGACACTAAAACACTGTGAAATTTAACTTTTTCCTCACACTGTCATTTTTATTTTGGGTGAAATATACACAATACAGATTTTCACTATCCACGATACATTGTTACAACTTACATCACTAGCTTCTAACTCAGAACTTGAATAAAAAAGGAATTTTGCGGTACTTGAATGTACTAATAAGCAGTAATAGTGTAGAAACACAAAACTACAAAACAAAGCAACAAAAACATACTAAATGTAGACACTTACCGATCTAAAACAGGATCGAGACCTTCCAAAAACATTTCCTCTTCTTCAGAGTCGACGCTGGATACAGCACTCTCTTCTGATTATTACACATTTTCTTCATCACTGCTTCGCAAAAGTTCTTCCAATGCAGCAGCAGGAGAAAATAACTTCTGTCTTCGACGTGGATCCATTGCAGGCGAATGCTGACAGAGCGAGCGCTAGTGAGCAAGTGTAGCAAGGGAACCTCTATGCGTCACGAGGGGCGTGCGTGAGTAATTTTCCAGGATGCAAATGGTTACGCAAACAAAAATACAATGTGATACTCGCGAGATTTATGCTAATCAACACATCGGCGTATTCGTTATTGCATAGACTACATGTTAGATGACAACACAAGACTTTCCCATTGCTGTTTTTTTTTTTTTTTACAAAACACATTTGCATGTGGATAATCATGCGTCACCAAAAGTGACTGTCATCTTTCAATCTTTTCTAAAATTGCGTGGCTAGTTTTCATCAGATATCTTCTGGGCGGTTCTCATTCAGTTCCAGACACTCTACTAAATACATTGATACGTTATATTTCATTGAATAATGCGCTTCATGCGTACAGTTCATCAAATAAACAGGACAGCGTCCTCGTGATTAGTAAACTTCAGGAAGTAAACAACAGAAGTTCTATAGCTTTTTTTTACCAGTTTGCTTGTTTTTGGACAAATATTTACTATGGACATCGTACACTGGACTCTTCCCATGGAAAAAAGGTCGAAGTCACCATTATTCTGCCAAACATTACATTTCCAGAGCACAAAAAGGTAAGGGACCCCCCTCTCTTTGTTGTCATATCACATTGTTTAGATTCATACAGAATGACAAAAAAACGTTGCAAAGTTATCTTGATTGTATAATACTTATACAGATACGAATCTGCAGTCTCTTATCTTTCAAACAATGCACTGGTTGACCTTATTACTTGACAAAATGATATTGTAAACTAGCGATCAATGTAAACACTATCAAACGCGGGGCCGTCGGCGATCTCTGTACACAAAGGGGTTAAGGAACAGAAAATTGACCCATCTCTGTCTTCTTTTTTTTCAGAAGCTAAGTCTGAAGAAGACATTGAGCATTCGCCGCACGGCTATTTTTTACGAGATGGTGTCTTAATGCGCAAGTGGAGACGTCTTATGGCCTCAGAGCAAGATGAGTGGAGAGTTCTCTTGCGAATGGTTGTTCCAGTCTCTTTTCGTGATAAGGTTTTGAGTTTAGCTCATGACCATCACTTTGCGGGTCATCTTGGCGTAAATAAGACCATTGACAGAATTTTACGCAATTTTTTTTGGCCAGGTATTAAAAGAGATGACGTGAGATATTGCCGAACATGTCATTTATGTCAGATCATTGGTAAACCTAACCAGGTGATTCCGCCTGCGCTTTTACAGCCGATTCCTGTTACGTCTGAGCCCTTTGAACACGTTATATTGGACTGTGTTGGCCTATTGCCTCGAACAAAGTCTGGGAATCAATGGTTACTTACCATCATGTGTAGCGTGACTCGTTTTCCAGAGGCCGTTCCGCTCCGTAAAATCACAGCTCCTGCCGTCATTAAGGCCTGATGAGTTTTTTTATTCTCTTTTTGGCCTTCCGAAAACCATTCAGACAGATTTGCGGTACTAATTTTATGTCCTGTGTATTTGCTCAAGCTATGCACCAGCTCGCGGTCCACCATGTTACATCCAGCCCGTATCGTTCGCAAAGTCAGGGTGCACTCGAGAGGTTTCATCAAACGTTGAAAAATATGTTCAAGTATTTTTGCCTCGAGTTTCAGCGTGATTGGGATGAAGGTGTTCCGCTTGCTCTTTTTGCTGTGCGCGAGGTAGTGCAGGAGAATTTGGGGTTTAGCCCGTCGGAACTTGTTTTCGGGCACACAGTTTGTGGGCCTTTAAAGCTGTTGAAAGAGTCGTGGCTCGTTGAGCCTAAAGAGTGTCTCAGTTTGTCTGATTATGTGTCCAACATGCGTAATAGGCTTAGTTGTGCATGCCAGTTGGCCAAAGATAATTTAGGTCTTTGTCAAAAGAGGATGAAGCAGAGGTTTGATCAGAAGGCTGTTTCTCGAAGCTTCAGTCCTGGTGATAAAATTCTTGTGTTGATTCCTTGGATGGGTTCTGCTTTGCAGGCTCGTTACAGTGGGCCTTATCGTGTTGAATGGCGAGTGAATGATTTGAATTATGTCATCTCTACCTCAGATCGAAGGAGAAAGACCACACTATGCCATATTAATCGTTTGAAATTATATTGTGATCGAGAAGAAGGTTACATTTTTAAGCTCAAATCTGTGGCGAGTGCCTTGTTGGAAGATGAGGGTTGTGTTCCATCCGTTGAAGTTATTGAAGGGAGAATGAAGAATTCTGAGATTCTTAATGACCTAGATTCATTTTTGTCTAAGCTGTCCACATTAGAACTTAATGATTTAATCTCCTTGATTGAACAACATGACAGCTTATTTCCCGATGTGCCTCGTCGCACAACGGTAATTGAACACGATATTGATGTGGGGGCCACATGCCCAATAAAACAGCATCCTTATCGCACAAACCCATATAAAAGGTTGTTGATTCAGAGTGAGGTAAAATTTATGTTGGAAAATAGCATTGCATTAATCTAGTAATAGCCCGTGGAGCTAGCCATGTTTACTTGTTCCAAAGAGTAATGGTTCCATGCGTTTCTGCACAGATTTTAGAAGGGTGAATGTCGTTACCAAACCTGACAGTTACCCATTACCGCGTATTGACGATTGTGTTGATCGCCTGGGTTCCGCTGTATTTGTCAGTAAAAATGACCTGTTGAAGGGTTACTGACAAGTCCCGCTGACCCTTCATGCCAAAGAGGTCTCCGCTTTCGTGACGCCAGACCACTTTCTGCAATATACAGCCATGGTCTTTGGCCTTAGAAACGCCCCTGCCACCTTTCAGAGGCTCATCAATGGCGTTCTTGATGGTGTGCCTAATTGCGAAGCCTATTTGGATGATTTGGTGATTTATAGTGCCACCTGGCCTTCGCATATGACCCACCTTTCAACTGTATTCCGCAGGCTGTCGGGAGCTAATTTAACCATTAACCTGGCTAAGTCTACTCGGCCAGGCTACTGTGGTATATCTGGGTAAAGTGGTTGGCCATAGGCAGGTGCGTCCTGTCCAATCTAAAGTTGAGGCGATTTTGAATTATCCTCCTCCAACCACCCGTCGCGAGCTCCGTCGTTTTCTTGGCATGGTAGGTTACTACCGGTCATTTTGCAAGAATTTTTCAACTTTTGCCTCGCCCCTCACTGATTTGCTCAGTTTGAAAGTGACCTACCACTGGACTACACGAAGTCAAGCTGCTTTCGAGTCGGTTAAAGCTCTGCTGACTACTGCGCCTGTGTTGGCCGCTCCTGATTTTTCCCAGCCTTTTTCCATCGCTGTTGATGCGAGTGACTTGGGAGCAGGAGCTGTTCTCTTGCAACATGATGGGGATGGTCTTGAACCAAATTTAACCGTCATCAGCGTGCTTATTCGACAAAAAACTCAAAATGCTGGATGGCGAGCACAAGAGCAAGGGCTTCCTTTTCTAATGTCGGAGGTGCTGCATGCCCGGTTGTGGTTTATACAGATCACAACCCCTTGGTTTTTCTTGATCGCATGCGCAATTGTAACCAGCGCTTAATGCGCTGGAGTTTGATTCTTCAAGGTTACAGCTTGGAGATTAGACACATCCGAGGACGTGACAATGTAGTTGCAGATGCATTTTCTCGTGCTTGAGGGGAACATCCTTGCAAATAAATTGTGGGATCTATTTATAAAATGTACTGTTTGCACATTAATATATATATACTTTTTCCCTTTGTTTCAGTAACAGGTTATGGAGGTTAAATTCTGCCCCTAACACCTGGATCAATATCCAGAAACAACTCATGTTTAATTTTGATCATCATTAAAGTGTTTTATTTTTCAGATAAATGTAATATTTCATATGTATGCTAATGCTATAGTTGAGGAATTTTACAGTGAATTGGTAAAAAAAAGTACTTCATATCCCTCAAAAGACAGCATAGATGAAAGTAAACAAAATGACACATCATTTGTAATAGTAAAACATTTTTTTTTGTACAATCGCTCTCTAAATGGCCCAGAGTGTCGACTAGAAATGAACAACATATGAGTGTTAAATTACAATTATATTTTTAGTGACTAGTATCACTGCTATGTATGCCCAATAAAACTCTTTTTTTAATTAACAGATTCAAATCTTAAATGTGGTTCACTGTAAAAAAAAAATCCCAGTAAAATTTACGGTAAAAAATGGCAGCTGTGGTTGCCAGAACTTTACCATAAAAAATACGGTAGCAACATTTTAGGTTTTACAAATTTAAATTAAATTTACAGTAAATAATCATATTTCATTAACTGAAATAATGTTAAATTACCAACCTATTGAAATACTAATATCTGTTATGTACCTGACATGTACCTAAAGCTGACAACCACCAATTCAAGTGGTGATGAGAGTCACTGATGAATCAAAGCTCATCACAAGCGGCATTTAGGAGGACAATACTAATATATAGAAGGTGCACAGTGTCATTCACACAAACACTAAACACCATAACATTTCACAATATATTTAAAATATATTATGCTGTATATAAATTTAAGGTAGGCAAGCATAGCAGTTACGCTAAAAGTGGAGCATTTTAGTGAGGGGAATGCGTTGTTTTATTATTTGCCTGGTCTGCTGCGGGGTTCTAACCAATATGATTTAAAACCCAGCTCTGACTGGTGATTTTTACTCTTGTGTGCCCCTCTTTATACTGCTCACTGTGGCTAAGCTCAGTGGTTACCAACCAAGTGCATAGAGCCCCCCAACACTACACATTTTGCCTGTCTCCTTTCTCTGACACACCCATTACAGGTCTTGAAGCTGTTGTGAATTTCCTTTTCCTCGTTTGAAGAAGAGACTCGGAGACGTTGGGATATCTTTCAAGCAGACGTTTACTTTTTATTGAAACACGTGCTGTTCTTTGCTGAGGTCATCAAGTCTTCCAACAAGTCTTCCAACAAGTTGTTGTACATTGTAATTTATCTACAGTTCAGGGGGATGGATTATACAGCAGGGGAGGAGACATTCAAACAAAGGAATGCAAATGTTGTATAGGTAATTGTATAGGTAAAAGGACACACCTCAGACATAACAGTGTCACTCGTCCTAATTCAATCAGCATAACAGTGTCATTCAAATGCATAGATGCTAATCCAATCAGCCAAATAATATTGTACTCTGAGCTTATGCTAAATGGTCAGGAAGTGCATGTGCAGGCCTGAATTTATTTAGATTTTTCAGCGGATTTGTTGTTTGTATATGTCTACTCTACTGAGGACTTTAATTTTGAAAAGCAGTTAGACAACCTCTTAGTTCAGGAAGTAGTTGTAGTACTGCAGTAGTTCAGCGAAATGTGGTAGCTGTGTGACATCCTTAGTCATCATCTTTCTTTGCATCTGTTAGACGCAATGTCTGTAAGTACACAGCGTTAAATTTATTGTTTGATAGATTTGAGAAGATTATTTTGATATTTGTCACGGTTCATAAATCCATGTCTCTTTCTCATCCCATGTGCTGTTGTTATGTGTGTGTGCGTGCTGATTGTGTGGGCGTGCTCACTCATTGGATCATCAGCCATCCGGCTCATCAGTCCTGACACCAGCTGCAGCTCATATTAATCACCATATATAAACTCATCACCTTCTCATCTCTTTGTCAGATCGTTGTTTGTGGTTTCCGGTTTCCGGTATGTGTGTTCGAGTCTACGTCTGAGTCCTGTGCCTTCCCTGCTTCTGTTCGTGTTCCCGTGGCTCTGGATTCATCGTCACCTCTTCACACCACGCTCCTGCACTCTCTTCACCATCATCATCTGGCCAATGGAGTCCCTGCGCCGCTAGCCTGCTCTCTGTGAACATCGTCTTTGTACATCATCATTGTTTCATTAAAGAGAGTTTACTTGCACTTGCTTCCGCCTCTGTTTCTGTGACAATGTTATGATGTATATTTTCTTTGTTTAATTTTCTTTACTTAATCATCAATCTGTAATTTTCCAATTTCATATTTAGTGATTGTATCTTCTGTATATTTTTAGTTTCACAGTTGAATCATAAACTTCAAAAACTACTTGATGTCTCCAACAAGGTTTTTTGAGTCACTGTTTAACTTACTGGATAGTTAGAGGCCAGAGAAATCTAATAAGGCCAGTACAGTGAAAAGACATCAATACAACAGACTGAGAAGGACACTGAAAAGCTGTGTGGATTTAGACATTCCAAAGACTCTAACACATCAATCTGATTTTTCAACATATGATCCAGACTCATAAGCATGGCAAAAGCAAGGTCAAACAGACTCAGTAGATCTCAAAGGCACAGCTGAAGAGGTACACTCTGTCAGCGCACATTCCTCCAGAGCATCCAGTCATTCTTCCAGGGCATCCAGTCACCACTCAAGTGCCAGCATAGCTGTTTTCAAGGCAAGAGCAAATGCAGAAGCCGCACAAGCCAAAGAGCAAATGCATTCTGTTTTAGCGAATGCAGCATACGCTAAAAGAGAAATAGAATTGAAAGTTGAACAGGCATGACTTCAAGTAACACTGGAGGCTTTGCAAGAGGAAAAAGAAAAGGATGCTGCTTTGGTAGAAGCTCAGGTACTGGAGGAAGCATTGCTAGAAACAGAACGTAGTGCAGCCAGCAGAGTATCAATTCCTGTTCCCATCGAGGACAGTCGATGCCGAACAGCAGATTATGTGAAAACACAATCTAAGGTCAGTAGGGGTACACTGCCATCTAGCGGAGGAAAAGAACTACAACCACCACTTCAAACTTCTCACTTTGCTGGTCCAATTTAAAGTGAGTCGGATTTCAAGAACTTGGCAATTAGCCCGCAAAACATGAACTTTGGTGCAGACATGTCTCAGAATGTCACCAAAATGCAGTATCCTCCTTATCACTACCAAATGCAGAATAGACATCCCGATAATGGAAATCCTTTGTCCATTATCTATGACCTCGCAAAGTATCTAGCTTGTACGCAACTTGTGACAACAGGGCTTATTTACTTTGATGACAAGCCCATTAATTACTGGGCATGGAAATCATCTTTCCAAGGTGCTATTTCCGGTTTGGGTTTTTCCCCTGCAGAGGAGCTTGATCTCCTAATAAAATACCTGGGTAGAGAATCTTCTGAGCATGCTCTGAGACTGAAAGCAGTTCATATCAGAAACCCGACAGCTGCACTGATAATGACATGGCAGAGACTTGAGGAAATATACAGTTCTCCCGAAGCAATTGAACATGCTCTTTTTGCCAAACTAGAAAACTTCCCCAGAGTGACAACAAAGACCCACAAAAGTTTCGAGATTCAGGGGACATCCTCTCAGAACTAGAAGCTGCTAAGCTTGAAGGGTACTTACCAGGTCTGGCATACTTGGAAACTTCTAAGGGGGTGAATCCTATTGTGGAGAAACTTCCGTATAACATTCAAGAAAAGTGGATGTCATATGGATCCAAATATAAGCAAGAACATCGTGTTGCTTTTCCACCTTTCTCAGTGTTCGCAAATTTTGTTCGTTCGGAAGCAAAAGCACGTACAGATCTCAGTTTCAGTACATTTCCTCATGTGAAATATGAGAGAGGAGAAAGGTTTGAGAGACAAAGACAAATGCCAATATCTGTTCACAAGACTCAAGTTAATCCTTCAACTAAACTACGATCTGAACAGGAAAAGAGATCAGTTAGTCCAAACAAAAGCTGGCCAATACATGGAAAACCTCATCCTTTGAGAAAATGTAGAGGGTTCAGTGAAAAGCCTTTACCAGATAGAATGCAGTTCCTGAAAGAGCATTCTGTGTGTTACCATTGCTGTTCTTCTGCAGACCATCTCGCCAAAAACTGCCCTGTAGAAGTTCAGTACAAAGAGTGCGGTAGTGAACATCACCCTTCGGCCCTTCATCCAGGACCTGCCCCCTGGAAATCTCAGGCATCTACCTCAACCTCAGAGCATGGCGGGGAGAAAGGCAAATCAGCTAGTCATGAGGTTACATCTGATTGCACGGAAGTCTGTGGAGAAGGTCTCAGCGCACGGTCTTGTTCAAAAATTTGTCTGGTTTCTGTCTATCCAGCTGGACACAAAGAGAAAGCAAAGAGGATGTATGCCATCTTGGATGAGCAAAGCATTCGCTCTTTGGTGAGAGAAGATTTCTTTGACATCTTAAACATTAAAACAAGTCCATTGCCCTACACACTGAAAACATGTGCAGGCCTTTTAGAGACAGCGGGTAGAAGAATTTCTGATTTCATTGTGGAGTCCATTGATGGAAAGATAAGTCTACCTCTCCCTACTCTTGTAGAATGTAATCAGATTTCAAACAATCGTACTGAGATTCCAACTCCTGATGCAGCGTTCCATCACAGCCACCTGAGACACATAGCACCAGAAATACCACCTCTCGACTCTGATGCTGAGATTCTTCTTTTGCTGGGCAGAGACGTCCTGCGAGTACACAAAGTACGCAATCAAATTAATGGTCCAAACAATGCCCCTTTTGCTCAAAAACTGGATTTGGGCTGGGTTGTCGTCGGGGATGTGTCTCAAAGGAGCTCATAGGCCACACTTTCAAGACTTTTGTCTTAGAAAGTGGCCGTCACAGCTTTCTGAGTCCATGCTATAGTCAAATCAAGGTAAAAGAGAAGTTGGATATTAATCCACGATGGCAACAACCTCTAGGAACCACATCCGAGGACATTCTGTTAGTGCCTGATGGTGAAAGCATTGGTTATTCAGTTTTCTTCTACACTGCAAATGATCATAAGATTGCTCCATCAATGGAAGACACTATGTTTCTTCAGATTATGGACAAATAATTTTTTCAAGACAGCTGCAACAGTTGGGTTGCTCCGCTACCCTTTCGTGAGCCCAGACAAAGTCTACCCAACAACAAAGACTAGTGTGGTACTTGCCGCTGTTTGGGGTGTATCATCCTAAGAGACCGGACAAAATTCGAGTTGTCTTCGATTCAAGTGCACCATATAAGGGAGTTTCGCTGAACAATGTACTTCTCACAGGTCCTGATTTGAATAACAGCCTTCTAGGGGTGCTGATGAGATTCCGTAAAGAGCCCGTGGCTATTACTGCTGACATACAACACATGTTTCATTGTTTTCTGGTTAGGGAGGACCATAGGGATTATCTTAGATACCTGTGGTACAGAAATAATGACCTTGACAGTGAAATTGTGGATCACAGAATGCGTGTGCATGTTTTCGGGGATAGCCCGTCACCAGCAGTGGCAATCTATAGCCTACGGAAAGCAGCCAAAGAATATGAAGAGAGTTTTGGCGGCGACACCAGAAAGCTGATGGAGAAGGAGTTCTATATGGATGACATGTTAAAATCATGCGCTACAGAGGCAGAGGCGATCGACCTTCTCAAACGTACACAAGAGAAGTTTGCAGTGTCTAACCTTAGACTGCACAAGATAATCTCTAACTGTCCAAATATGATTGAAGTGTTTCCCTGGGAAGATCGTGCTGAGGGCAATAAAGATTTGCAACTTTTCTCTAATGGGCTCCCCATCCTACGTAGTCTTGGTGTGTCCTGGAATGTTGCGACAGACTCGTTCATGTTTCATGTTTCAGACGATGATAAGCCTTTCACTCGGAGAGGAGTCCTATCTACCGTGAATGGCTTGTATGACCCTCTTGGATTCCTTGCGCCGTCACCATACAAGGAAGGTTACTGTTGAGGGAACTTACCAAACAAGGTGAGGGCTGGGATTCTCCTTTGCCAGAGGAAATGGAGGCAGAGTGGAAAAAATGGAACAAATCTCTTCAGGATTTGAAAGAGCTGCAAATACCACGTGTCTGTGCATCCATTCCTCTGTCTGATGTCCAGAGTAAAGAACTTTGTGTTTTTGCTGATGCATCAGTTAAAGCCATTGCTGCTGTGGAATACCTGAAGGTAACAGATCAACATGGTCACACAAATGTTAACTTCTTATTTGGGAAATCCAAATTAGCACCACAGCCAGACATTACAGTGCATAAAGACAAAAGACTTAATGTCACAAACACTTACACGGCCTGACGCAATCTCCTTATGCTGCGTTCAATGTGATTTCAATGTTAAGTCAATGGAAAAGCGCGTTGACGCGCGTCTGGAGGTCCTCGCGGCGCGGAAGGCGCGTTTTGCGCGGCGCGAAGGACGCAAATCCGCCACATTCGCGCGTCCAGTTCGCACGTTACACACGAATGCTGCTTTTGTGCATTCACACGTTTGAAGCGAATTCGCGTCTGACGCCCGAGTTGAAAATTTTGAATTTTGCCGTCAATTCGCGCCGCGTTAACCAATCAGGAGACTGTAATTCAATTCAAATTCAAGATTAAGGCCTCTTTGGCCTGAAATATGTTCAATAGGTCAAAATTGGACTATTGTATGGTTGATGAGACATCTGAAGGCCTCAATTAGTCTATATAGGAAATTCAAGACTGAGAACTCTTTGGCCTGAAAATAGTTCAGTATATTATATATAGACTACTATATTGTTGACGAGACATCAGAAGGCCTTAATTAGTTTATATAGGAAATTCAGGATCAAAGCCTCTTTGGCCTGAAATATGTTCAATAGGTCAAAATTGGACTTCTGCATGGTTGATGAGACATCAGAAGGCCTCAATTAGTCTATATGGGAAATTCAAGATTAAGGCCTCTTTGGCCTGAAATTTGTTCAATAGGTCAAAATTGGACTACAGTATGGTTGATGAGACATCGGAAGGCCTCAATTAGTCTATATAGGAAATTCAAGATCAAGGCCTCTTTGGCCTGAAAGATGTTTAATAGGTCAAATATGGACTACTGTCTAGCTGATATAACAGCCGAAGCAGTCTATGAGTATGTATAGAAAGTTCAAGATCGAGGTCTCATTGACCTGAAATATGTTCAGTACGTCAAATATGAATGCAGGTCTCGCTGATGTAACATCAGACGGAGTCAATGATTATGCAAATGTTAAAATTTTGAACTCTTTGGCCTGAAAATAGTTCAATAGGTCAAAATTGGACTATTGTATGGTTGATGAGACATCGGAAGGCCTAAATTAGTCTATATAGGAAATTCAAGATCGAGGTCTCATTGACCTGAAATATGTTCAGTACGTCAAATATGAATGCAGGTCTCGCTGATGTACGTCAGACGGAGTCAATGATTATGCAAATGTTAAGATTGATGTTAAGAATGAGAACTCTTTGGCCTGAAAATAGTTCTGTATGTCAAAAATGGACTATTGTATGGTTGAAGAGACATCAGAAGGCCTCAATTAGTCTACATAGGAAATTCAAGATCAAAGCCTCTTTGGCCTGAAATACGTTCAATAGGTCAAAATATGAACTACTGTATGCACGATGTAACATCAGAAGCAGTCAATGAGTATGTATAGAAAGTTCAAGATCAAGGCCTCTTTGGCCTGAAATATGTTCAATAGGTCAAAATTTGACTTTTGCATGGTGATGAGACATCAGAAGGCCTCAATTAGTCTATATAGGAAATTCAAGATCAAGGCCTCTTTGGCCTGAAAGATGTTTAATAGGTCAAATATGGACTACTGTCTAGCTGATATAACAGCCGAAGCAGTCCTATGAGTATGTGTAGAAAGTTCAAGATCGAGGTCTCATTGACCTGAAATATGTTCAGTACGTAAAATATGAATGCAGGTCTCGCTGATATAAAATCAGACGGAGTCAATGATTATGCAAATGTTAAAATTGAGAACTCTTTGGCCTGAAAATAGTTCTGTATGTCAAAAATGGACTACTATATTGTTGACGAGACATCAGAAGGCCTTAATTAGTCTATATTGGAAATTCAAGATCAAAGCCTCTTTGGCCTGAAATACGTTCAATAGGTCAAAATATGAACTACTGTATGCACGATGTAACATCAGAAGCAGTCAATGAGTATGTATAGAAAGTTCAAGATCAAGGCCTCTTTGGCCTGAAATATGTTCAATAGGTCAAAATTGGACTTCTGCAAGGTTGAACAGACATCAGAAGGCCTCAATTAGTCTATATGGGAAATTCAAGATTAAGGCCTCTTTGGCCTGAAATTTGTTTCAATAGGTCAAAATTGGACTACAGTATGGTTGATGAGACATCAGAAGGTCTCAATTAGTCTATATAGGAAATTCAAGATCAAGGCCTCTTTGGCCTGAAAGATGTTTAATAGGTCAAATATGGACTACTGTCTATCTGATATAACAGCCGAAGCAGTCTATGAGTATGTATAGAAAATTCAAGATCGAGGTCTCATTGACCTGAAATATGTTCAGTACGTCAAATATGAATGCAGGTCTCGCTGATGTAA
>JARQWZ010008167.1:0-27500 GCA_033150135.1 Gobio occitaniae
TCAGCTGTTGCATTCCTTGTGTCAATCCACTCTTGAACAACAGACAGCGTCAGAAGCGTCTCGGCTGGGCTAAAGACAAAAAGGACTGGACTGCTGCTGAGTGGTCCAAAGTTATGTTCTCTGATGAAAGTAAATTTAGCATTTCCTTTGGAAATTAGGGTCCCAGAGTCTGGAGGAAGCAAGGAGAGGCACACAATCCACGTTGCTTGAGGTCGAGTGTAAAGTTTCCACAGTCAGTGATGGTTTGTGTGATCGACTCCATGCCACACCGCATTGCTTCAGTAATTCAGGCAAAAGGAGCCCCAACTAAGTATTTAGTATTGCTGTACATGCTCATACTTTTCAGTTGGCCAAGATTTCTAAAAATCCTTTCTTTGTGATGGTCTTAAGTAATATTCAAATATTCTGAGATAATGAATTTGGGATTTTCCTTAGTTGTCAGTTATAATCATCCAAATTATACTGATATATTTCAAATGTTTATTTTGTGTGTAATGAATGAATATAATATACAAGTTTCACTTTTTGAATGGAATTAGTGACATAAATCAACTTTTTCATGATATTCTAATTATATGACCAGCACTTGTGTATATGTATATATATATATCTTAATTGCTATTGTTACAGTTATCGTTCTTGTTTTTTTTTCTCGGCCTTTACGGTTTGTTTCAATGCATTGTCGATAGGTCACAAGACAACCCAGAATGTTTGCCATTGTTATGTGTTTCTATTGAGCATGAAATGCACTCAAATCTTGGTTGTCTGAAATGGAGCAGAAAATCAGTATGTCAATAAAAAGCCTCTTACCAAGGAAAGTATTGAGTGTTGATTCCCGATAGTTGGCCGAGTTAAGCTTTTGTGCCGAAATAAACCCTTTGGTTCTTGAGATACCTTTGGAATTGACTTTCTGGGTCGACAGCATTTATGCACTTATAAACTGCAATTACGGGGGAGAAAAGGACCAGGATCAGGCTTTGTTACGTTATCTGCACGGAGACAATTTTCCATTGTGCAAACCTGTAATATAGGCCACATGACAGAGCAGTTCAGGGCACGATGTGAATGGACTAAAGGTGAGGGAAGAGAGGGATCAACAGATAGATAGGAAATAAAATAAGACACATTTCCCTGCAACCCAAGCAAAAAGGAACAAAGCATTGTTTGGCTGTTCTAGCATTGGTCTGTTCCTAACACAAAGCTATCGTATGGCTTCAGATAACGTATATTTAGTGCGTGAGTTTCTATAGGTGACTTTTATGATGCTTTTGTGTCCTTTTTGAAGCTTGAAAGCTTTAATCTTCATTCATTTGATTGTTCCTCTTTTCTTCTGATTTTTTGTTCAAAATGTTTCCTTTTGTGTTCCAAAGAAGAAAGAAAGTCGTACGGGTCTGGGACGACATTACTGAGTAAATGATGAGCTATTCCTTTAGGTTTATTGATTCAGCCACAGAGAACATCCCATTTTATCTCTCAGCTTGACACAATCAGAGCGAACGCCTCTAAGATTAAGTCCCTCATATGAATAACCATCTCGGTTTTTTTTGTTGTGCTGCATCAGGAATGCTAAGTGTCTTTCAGAAGTGAAAACTCAGAGAGAGAGACTATATGTATCCTTTAGTTTTTGTAAGTGGGAAATGATTGATAAACTGATGCAATGTGTGCTAGATTGAAGAAAAAGTGTTCAAGGTCTACTAAGGTAAATGGAAACCCTACTTAAAGAGTTTGTTCCACATTATTAAGCATGTTACGGTTCTCAGGCAATATGGGGAGGAAGAAAGATCTTTCTGAAGACGAAAAACATGAAATGATGCAATTTTATGCAAAAGGCATGAAAACAGCTAATATTGTATGAAAACTGAATGGAGATTATCGAACTATCATACGATTTGTGAATAATTTACAGCACAAGAGTCTTTGATTCTAGCTAATGTCTTTAAGTTCATTTATTTTTAAAATCAGCTGCCGCATCTAACCACCATCTCACTAGCTGACTTTGTTGTCCATACAGTGCTTTTCATCTATATTTAACCCAGTCCTTAGGCTACAAGAACCATTTCAATCTTTTATGAATCAAGCACATTACCCATTATTTTTTAGTTCAGTTTCCTTGGAGCATGTTTTTGTCTGGCATGAAAACAACCATGCTGAGTCCCTCAGACAGCTTCCAGATTAGAAAATGAAAGACTGAGCAATGCAGGTTCTGTTGCCGGGGAACTGCGTAAATCAACTTGTCATTGGCTAGGCAGTGATGATTCAAAGGTTTGCTGACCACCTGTTGTTCAGCAGTGTGGTTGTATTTTTCTGGTGGACATTGATGCTGAATGTCTGATTTTCATGGCCTGATTCAGAATAACAGCAAATAGACCTAATAGCTTATAGTTAAAAGTCTTTCCCAAGCAGCTGTATTCCAACTAGTTTATGCAGGGTTTTTTTTTAGGTCAGGGGTGCTGAGTACTGCACCTGGAGATCGACTTTCCTGAAGTTCAAACACACCTGAACCAAACAAGTAGACTTAAAAAATTACAAACAGATGTGTTGTGGAAGTTTAAATTAATCTAAGCCTCCAATATAGAGCATTGGAGGGATTTTTGTAGGCCAACCCGTAAGTGACTTACGGGTTGGCCTACAAAAATCCCTCCAATGCTTTTTACTAAGTTAGCATTACCTATGGTTCCCTCAACAAAAACCCAGTAGGATGTTCCCATTGGCTTTTGTGTTGCAGAAAATAAGCTCTGCGACCAACAAAAAAAGTTTTGTTCATCATGATACTCTTCACAAATGTATACAACTTTAATGAATTCCTTCAAAAATGCATCATTCCTGTGGCTACATTGCCTGGCCAAAAAAAAAAAAAAAGAGTCGCTGTTTGGATTTAAATAGGCTAATTCTCAAGTCTTAATCTTCATGCAGTGATTATTATGTTTCTAGCATGTTATATGTTTAGCAACAGTTCTTGATGGAGTGTGTAGCTTTTCATTTCTTAAACAACCATGTAAGAAGACCAAGCGGCAACCTCCCGCAGTTTCTCTTGAAGCCAATACGGAAGTGCCTCAAACTGCAATTCATTGACTGGACGCTAGGGACAGGATCCAGAAGGGAGCAGAATCTCATTGAGCCCCATGTTAAAATGGCCAACTTTAGAGCAGAATAAAACATGTTTAGAGCCTGGTACAAATTGTGCTTTTGGTCTATACGGCTCATTTTGCCCTTCATGACAACTGTGAGGGGGGTGAATTTTTTTATAACTCATTCGTTTACATTATATAAAGCATTAAAATTCTGCATAATTAAGGGCGTGACCACTTCGAGTGACAGGTGGATAGCCATTTATCTGCTGTCTGTTAGTCATCGCGTCACTTAAGCTCCGCCCACATCCCGCCTTTTTGCCCATTTTCTGTTATCCGGGAGTGACGCGCGATGACGCGCTGCCAAGATGGCAACGGCCAGCTTTGCGCTTCAGAACGGCTCATCAGAATCCTATGGGTGACGTCACAGACACTACGTCCATATTTTTTTACAGTCTATGAAGAAGACACATCATGGCCATATTCCAGGATGACAATGTCAAGATTCTTCTGGCTCAAACAAGCGTCAACCTCCCACAGTTTCTCTTGAAGCCAATACGAAAGTTACTTAAACTGCAATTTTACTCCAAACTCCAAATAGAGCAGAATCTCATTGAGCTCCATGTTAAAATGCCCAACTTTACAACAGAAAAGTTGTGGTTTTGGTCTATAAGGCTAATTTTGCCCTTCATGACAACTGTGTGGGGGGTGAATTTTTTAATAACTCATTTGTTTACATTATATAAAGCATTAAAGTTCTGCATAATTGAGGGGGTGGCCTTACAGGGGGTGACAGGGGGAAAGCCATTTATATGCTGTCTGTTAGTCATCGCGTCACCTCAGCTCCACCCACGTCCCGCCTCTTTGCCCATGTTCTATTATCCGGGAGTGAAGCGCTATGACACGCTGCCAAGATGGCAACGGCCAGCTCGTCCCTACTTTACGCTTCAAAAATGCTCTTTAGAATCCTAAGGGTGACGTCATGGACACTACAAGCATTTTTTTTACAGTCTATGGGCTCAAACTGTGAAAGAATGGTTGGTAGGGAGCATGAAGAATCATTTTCACACATGAATTGGCACCTCTGAGTCCAGATCTTAAATTCATTGAAAGTCTTTGGGATGTGCTGGAGGAAACTTTACAGAGTGCTGGACTCTTGCATTGTCAATACAAGAGCTTGACCAAAAATGTATGCACCTCTTGATGGAAATAAACATCACTACATTAAGGTATCTGATCTTAAATAAAATTTTCGATCAGATTTTTTCAAACTTCTTGCATCACGATTGGTCACATGACACTTCAGAACCAATGGCATCGACATCAGACCTGGCGAGGAGTGCTGTATCTAAAGACACCATTTTTGATTTGTACATGTGGACTTGGAAGCTTAGAAATTTATTTATTATGCCTGTTTGTTGTTGTTTTTTCAGGCTTGACAGCATAAATCAGTATCTGTTGTCACTGTATGCAAGTGATAATGAACCCAGCTGACAGGTAAGGTTCTGGCAAGGTTCATCCAGTAACATTAATAGAATGTTCATTCAAAGTTATCTGGTCTTTAATAAAGTTCTCAAAACGTTAGCACAAAAACATTTATATGTGTTCAAAGAAGGTTTAATGTTAGTACTTGTTTCTGAATGTCCAAAAAACTTCCCCATAATGTTCGCAAAATGTTTTTAAAACAATAATAAAAAAATTGAACATTCATAGAGCATCTAAAATAAAATTGACGCAACTTAATATGAACATTAGCGAAATGTTACTATGACATATTTTTGTTAGCCTGTACAATTTTCTTTTCTGGTTGAACTATTCTATGTTACTATTCTATGTTACATTATGTGTGACTGTTTCTTAAGGGAACGTGCACTGATAAAGCAGTCGAATTATTGTTACATCTCTCATGCCGGCGTATGAAAATTACTCTCCAGCTACGGTTGAATCTGGACTGAAGCGCAGACGGCAGGAAACAAAATGATCTCTGGGAGTGGGTGTTACAGGAAAGATGTGACAAGTAAATTGGTGTGTCTAAATTTCAGCACTGTGTCATTATTAACAACCTCAATTGATGAAAATCAGCCCTATTCCCACAAAGGTTTTATCTTATTGTCAAGCACAGAGAACGGAGTGTTTGAGGTGCCAAGCGGAAGAAACTTGCTAAGTCTGTCACATTCGATATCTCACTGTCAGCCACACAAGGTTTGTCCCTGCAAACACGTCCACTAGGAGTTTCTTAATGTAAAGTTGTTAAAGATTGTAAAGAACAGGCTGTCATGTTACTTACTCATCCCAATGGTTTTCACTTGGATAATTGTTGATCCTGTTTACCAGGTTTTCCAAACCCATAGAAGCTCATGGTGGAACTGCAGAGGATTCGTGAAATTTTGCAGCTTTGGTATGTACAGTAACACCTACTTTTCACAATCCGCCCAATGCACTGGATAAAATCAAGTCCCACACTACATGCATTTTTACATATCAAGTCTTACTACTAAATGTATCCGATTATGGAAGCTAAATGGGTTGCGAATAGTGATGGGCTTTACAAAGTATTTGTTTAAAATAAATGCTTTTAAGGGCAAATCAAATTATTTCAGCAAGCGAGGGTTTGTCATACGACTTCAAAACATTTCGAAATGTCAGTGGTTGATGCTAGTTCAGTAAAGTAGAATTTATTTAAACTCTTTAAACTTACATGAATGATCTCCTCAGCATGCAGAGTTTCAAGTGCTTGGAAACAGCAAAGCATTTTTCGAAACAAATTTTTGAAAAGCGTCACTCAAAGCGGTTCATTTTAAAGGCACAATATGTAATGTTTTTTTATTAAAATATCCAAAAACCACTAGAACAGTGTTATCCATTTTGTTGACTTGTGTACTTACATTATCCCAAATGTTTCCAAGACATAAATCCAGAGAAATAAGCAATTTTAACCAGGACACGGACCGTGTCTGTGTCGCCTATCAAGGACATCATACCCATGTTACCCTCGATTTCCGGTTTTATGTTGTTGAACCCATAGAAACACCAAAGAAGCTTTAATATATTATGTGTTTTATTAGACAGGTGAGCAACATTCATCAACAGAAAACTAATCATTGTTCTATAGCTCAACACAATCAGTCTTATTGTTTAAATCTCATTTTCTTGATTTACCACGAGTACCATGTTTTACCATGTCTATTATCAATCTGGCTTACTGCAGTGTGCAACAAGTGTCTCATAGTAGCCGCTAAGCGAACACACAGAGTAACGTTATAACATATCTTTTAACACACTCAAATGTATCTAATATGATAAAACAGCTCTGAGTTACCCCATATACACATGAGCAGGGGAAGCGGAAGCGACGATTGTGGCATAATAAAAGCTCAGAGAAGTCCAGACGTCATCAAGCTACACCTTTGTTTTGAATAAGCAACATATACAGTGGCAAGAAAAAGTATGTGAACCACTTGCAGAATCTGTGTAAATGTGAGTAATTTTAACTAAATAAAAGAGATCATACAAAATGCATGTTATTTTTTATTTAGTACTGTCCTGAATAAGATATTTTACATTAAAATGTTTTACATATAGTCCACAAGACAAAAAACATAACCCTGTTCAAAAGTTTTTGAACCATTGATTCTCAATACTGTGTCGTTCCCTGGATGATCCACCACTGTTTTTTTGTTTTGTGATGGCTGTTCTTGAGTCCCTTGTCCTGAGCAGTTAAACTGCCCAACGTTCTTCAGAAAAATCCTCCAGGTCCTTCACATTCTTCAGTTTTCCAGCATCTTTTGTATAATTGAACCCTTTCCAGCAATGACTGTATGATTTTTTTGATATTTTCACACTGTGGACAATTGAGGGACACAACTACTAAAAAAGGTTGAAACATTCACTGATGCTCCAGAAGGAAACAAGATGCATTAAGAGCTGGGGGTGAAAACTTATGAGCAGGATGAAGATGTCCAAAATTGTTTTATTTTGTTTAAATATCTTTTTTTTCCATTTAGTACTGCCCTTCAGAAGCAACAGAAGATACTAGCATGTTTCCCAGAAGACAAATTGAGTACAATTTACCTTGATCTTCAAATTCAATAAGTTTTCACCCCCGGCTCTTAATGCGTTGTGTTTCCTTCTGGAGCATCAGTGAATGTTTCAACCTTTTTTAGTAGTTGTGTTTGAGTCCCTCAATTGTCCTCAGTGTGAAAAGATGGATCTCAAAATCATACAGTCGCTGCTGGAAAGGGTTAAAATATACAAGAAGAATGTGCAGGACCTGGAGGATTTTTCTGAAGATCATTGGGCAGGACAAACAAGAGACTCAAGAACAACAATCACAAAACACAAAAACAGCCGTGGATCATCCAGGGAACGACACACAGTATTGAGAATTAACAGTTCATAAACTTTTGAACAGGGTTATTTTAATAGTGAAATCCAGTGTATCACACCGGATTTTTTATGTAAAATATCTTATTCAGGACAGTAATAAATAACATTTTATATGATCTCTTTTATTTAGTTAAAATTATTCACATTTTCACAGATTCTGCAAGTGGTTCACATACTTTTTCTTGCCACTGTACATATTGTGGCTTTATCTTCATTTTTGTGCAAACGTGTTTTTTTTTTATAAAAAGCCATTTTTATTTTTTAATTGTGAAGATTATCAATAATATTTACTATAAGGTTTTCTTAAAATCTCAAGTAAATCATTCTTCTTTTGTTTATATCATAAATGTGATTTATTTTTCATATTTCCGAACTCTGGAACTAGGAAAAGGACGATGGAATAAATGTAATATGCAGTGGTTTTATTTCATTAGTACACAATTGGTTTTAATCCAGCATAAACCAACACTGAAACTCACCGAAATCTGTCATTGACCATATAAACATAGCTAAGAATCTAAACCCATCTTAAGCAGTTGGCACACAACTCCTCTAATCAATTCAATGGACTGCTTTCAGGGATTATAGATGGATCAGTGACCAAAAGAGCCATTTAATCTTTTATTCATCAGTGTTTGTTGAACCCCTCAATTAATCATCATGCAATGCCACATTGTCAAGACTGTCTAACAGGCGTTCCAGGGCACTTCTGCATAATCAAACGTTGTTGTATCTTTGAAGCCTGGAAATAGTTGTATACTCATTCTGAGATCTGGTTTATGGACTGTAGTTGGCCCATCTTTGGCATAGCCATAACCAAATTTAAAGGGATAGTTCACCCAAAAATGAAAATTCTTCAAAATATATTCTTTTGTATTTATACAAATATTCTTTATACTTTATACTATATTCTTTATACTTCTTTTATAACAGAAGTAAGAAACACCTATGGTTTGGAACAACTTGAAGGTGAGTAAATGATGACAACATTTTCATTTTTGGGCGAGCGATCCCTTTAAATTAATTTGACACTCATTTCTATGTGGGTGTGACTTCACAACACCCATTTAGGAGTCAGATTAGATTGAATAGACAGACAATAGGAGTAAAATTTATATTACCGCTTTTACCGAAGGTAGGAAAAATATGAGAGACAAATGTGTGGAGCAGCTACTGCAGCAGCATTTTCCTGGCTGTGTGGGCTAGATAACTGGAATTTATAGCCTACATCCAATTCAACACAGCTGCTCACATTAATGAGTAAATAAATCTGATTGGCTTAGAGGGAGAGGGGGTGGGTCTAACTGGAGGTGGAGCAAATCTTCATCTACTTAACTGCTCACAATTTGCCAGCACATACAGAAAGCTATAAAGCTAGGAAATTAGTGTGATTAGCTTAGATTATTTGGTCTTGAACATAGTTGATGAGAAATGTTTACGTTTATATTGAAATCTCGGTTTTACAGTGAAATCTCAGTATTACAGTGTAATTATACATTTAAGTACCGAGTAATAATAATTAACTACATGTACTTACTAAAGGTTTAGGGTTAGGATGAATGTTTGGTTTAGGGTTTATTGCATGTAATTATGCAATTTATAGTTATTACTACAGTAACGTGTAACGATGACACTGTAAAATAAAGTGTTACCGAAACCTCTGACTTTTTTGAGACACAAGATATTTTCTCAATTTTTATGAGGCTTTGTCTACATGTATACAGATATTACTCAAAACACAGTTTTCGCCTGTTTGTAAATAAAAAACCTTTTCCACACCGACAGCATTTTACAATAAGATAATGTCAAACCATAGACTGTAAAAAATATGGACTTAGTGTCCGTGACGTCACCCATAAGATTCTGAAGAGCATTTTTGAAGCGTAAAGTTGGGTCGAGCTGGCCGTTGCCATCTTGGCAGCGCGTCACCGCGTCATACTCGGATAACTGAAAATGGGCAAAGAGGCGCAACATGGGTGACGTGAGGTGACGTGATGACTAACAAATAGCAGATAAATGGCTATCCACCTGTCGCTCAAAGTGGCCACGCCATTAATTATGCAGAACTTTAAGGCTTTATATAATGTAAACGAATGAGTTATAAAAAAATTCACCCCCCTCACAGTTGTCATAAAGGGCAAAATTAGCTATATAGACCAAAACCACAATTAGTACCAGGCTGTTAACGTTTTTTTTTTATGCTGTAAAGTTGGGCATTTTACCATGGAGCTCAATGAGATTCTCTAGCGGCCAGTCCAGTGGTGGAATGTCACAAAGTACAAATGAAAAACAAAGTTTCATATGACACTAACTTTTTGTTAATTAATTGTTTATGGAACTGTCACTTATATTTTAGATGCAATATATTGACTGTTTTTGTTCTATTTCAGTAGCGGAAATAGTTCCAAACAAAGCAGCAACAGAGCATTACTGAATGATTCAGTGTTTTGAATGAATCGGTTGAATCAAAGATTCATGACCTATTCATAATCTACTGCCTCATTCTTGAACGAATCAGCCGTATGAACGAATCGACTCAATGATTCACTCATTAATACCTGCCACCACCTACTGGCAGATTAGTTTCATGTTAAAACATTCTTTCCAACATTTCTTATTTTTATAAAAATGTTTAAAACAATCTTTTTTTGTTAACAATCTACTTCAACTAATTTTTCAGTGTAAATAATTACATTTGTTTGGTAACAGCCCTATATTGTTTTATTCTAATGTTTCTAATTCTAATTCTTTAATGTAGGCTATTGATAAAATTTAAGAATATAAAAGGAAAGCTGAAGTATATCCTATATTAAGTAAGATAGGGGGAAAAATTTCCTTTATAAAAGGTAAAAATATGCAGATTTAAATACGTCAAAGCTGTTCACTGAACACTATAGTGAGAATATTGCTTCAGAATAATGATAGATATTTAACTCTACAGATCACCCGATTACCAGAATTGTAAGTCATAATGTAAACTGGGCCACAAATGGTAAGCACAATTACATTAACCCAAAACTAACTTAGTCAAAATGAAACAGGCCAATGTTTTTGTAATATTTTTTTTTTTTTTTTATTAGAATATAGACATTCAGAGAATAAATTGTTATGCAAGTACTTTTACTTTTAATACTTAAAGTACATTTAAAATCAGGTACTTTTTACTTAAGGAGGGTTGTCATTGTGGTACTTCTACTTTTACTAAAGTAAATATATCTCTGGGTATTTGTACTTTTACTTAAGTACTGAGATTCAGTACTTCCTCCACCACTGGGCCAGTCAATGAATTGTAGTTTAAGTCCTATATATAAACTGCGGGTGGTTGCCGCTTGGTAAAAATGCGTTAAAACATTAACATAACCCAATATCTGCAACCATTGCCAATCACAAATTATATAATACAATTAACCTGTTTACATGAATCACAGAAAATCTTTCTATTTTTTTCAAAAAGGTCAGTTTTCAGAAACATCAGTGATCTAAAATGATTTTATTATGGATGGGGAGTGAAACACTTGAGAGATTACGGAGGTAATTTTTGTCAGGATAAAACATGCAACTGTATCTGTTTGCTCTTATTGCTGTCTAGGAAAAACAAGTGAGATTTTAAAGCAATGTGATTTTTCTTTCCTATGAAACTCTCATTACTCGCTGCACTGCATATTACAGATTCTCAGCTGATATTAGAGTCTCAGTGCAGTGTTGCCCCAGAGACTCCCTCAGGCTTAGAGATCATGTCTTCCTTGTTTTAGGAATGACTCCCACATAACCTCCTGCTTCCCATCAGCCCCGTGTCCGGCAGAATTCCATCACTCTTCGACGGTATTGATTTGGCCGTCTCTCTTGTCAGCCTCATCTCTGCACCTCATCACTGCATACGTATGTCTGAGGATCACTGCAGGTGTCGTGGGTCGAAAGCATTTCACCTTTGATTCCAGAGCCCTTGGCTTTTCTGTCTGGTAAGTGGCCACTAAGGGGAATAGGATCTGTTCGCTTCCATTATAACGCTCGGAAATGCTCGCCTGGTAGACAATCATTCACGAGTGGTGCTTCGGCAACCATTTACAACTTGCAGTCATTGTTGCGTTGAATTTTGCTCAAGCAAACATCACTGTAAATAATCATGTTTTGAGAATAAGCTGTACGTTTTTTATTCGTGGAAATCAAACCCAGGAAACTAGCTTTTGAGTTTCTTAAAGGGGACCCATTATGCCCCTTTTTACAAGTTGTAAAATAAGTCTCTGATGTCCCCAGAGTATTTATGTGAAGTTTTAGCTCAAAATACCCACATATATTTTTTTTAGTGCTGGGAATCGATTAAAAAAAATAAACGAATTAATCAAGCTAATTAAAGTTTTTAATATTTTAATATTGTAATAATTTCAGTTACTCTCCAAATTAAAGTAGAAACAATTTAAAGACAGTATATTTTAAATATGTGTTGTAATGGCATCTTTTTATGAATAAAGGCCGGTATCACTGATACTAATGTCTCTATGAAACATCAATGACGTTACATTACAGTATAACTGAAAGCTCCCAATTTCAACTTTTATTAGGCTTTAAAAAAACAACTTTTAATTTAAGTGAACTTAAAACAATCTTTACATAAATCCATTTTAATAAATGTAATTTTTACCTGTGGCCTTCCCTGTTAAACATATACAGAAATTGAATAGTTATCAAACACCTTTCTTAACTGCATAAATAATAAATGAAATGTAGATTAACCATCATCAAAGCTACAATTTTCTCTGTTCCCGTTGTTCTTTGATGAACATTAATGACAGGCATCATCAGTGCTCCTGTCACTTTAAGAACGGCGGCTGACGAACATGACGCGGATCTGATGCGCTGTCCCGCGCATCTCATTTCCTCACAACTCTTTAAGTTAATTTAAGACGTTATTTAACTAATTTAAGACTCCTAATATGAGAATACTCAAAATTCTGTGTTGTTGTTATTGTTTGTTCAAGAGCAAAAGAGAACTCGATGTGAGCAGGAGACTGACGCGAGTCTGTCTGTGCGTTGTGTGTGTGTGTGTGTGTCAGAGTGTCCTTGATTAGCTGACATGAGACGCAGCCACACAGACAGGACATTGACATACAGCGTGTTGTCTTGTGTCTTGTGTCTTGTCGCGCTTGGAAGCATTTACATGAATAAGAGCGTGATCATGTAACGCTAGGCAAAAATGAATATAAAAAATGAATGAATATAAAAACGGACGCTGCGTTAAATATTTTGAATGCGTTAAGCTGAAAAAATTAATCGCCCGCGTTAACGCGTTATTTTGCCCAGCCCTAATTTTTTTATAGCATGTTAAGATTGCCGGGTGAGCAAAAATGTGCAGTTCCCATTCAGTCGGTCACGTTCGACGTACGTCGGACGTACCGACGAATTGGGATCACTTCTGGGAGCCCCTATCAGCTTCGAGCTATCTAGAACCGGCCAATGAACAATTGGCGTGCGAGATTTGCATCTCGCGCTCCGCCCCGCGCCGCGGGTATAAACAGGAAGCGAGAGCGAATGCACGCTGTCATTCACTTCGGAGCCACACGGCAGAACGAAGACCACTCAAATTGAGTTCGCTGCTATCAGCAAGACAAATAAAGAGTTTGAAAGAACCGGAGAAGAGGAGAAACGCGTGTTGGAGAGACGGCACATTCCAGCGGGACCGCGGAAGACTCATCAGCTGCCTCTGTGCTACAGAGAAAACTGCTGTTTTCACAGCAACAAATTTCTGTTGGTCTGGTTTGGGCGTTTTCCTGTATTGAGTACAGGCACGGGCTGCACTACAATCCCGTGCGCTGTCGCGTTTCCCCCTGAGTGCTTCAGCACAGAGCGTTTCCTCACAAAAGAGTACACGGGTGTGACACTGCGTCTTTTTCAAGACGTCATTCCACTCGTGCGTTTCTGGATGCGGTTGTTTCCTGTCCTGACGGCCACGATCCCTCTCGCATAAACATGTTGAGACTGTGTCGTGGGTGATCCATGTTCTCTCAGGGGAACTGGATCACGTCGACGCGCTGGTCATCTCACCTTCCGCGTGAGGGTTTGAGTGTTCAGCGCGCCGTGTGCCGTCTGGCTGCCGGGTGACAGCGCGGGTTGCCACGGCAACTCTGCGCGCGTCACTCGGCGCCTCCGATGCGCGGTCGAGACTATGATGCCTCAAACGGGGTTGAGTCCCTTCGCTTATACCCCGATCTAGTCTCTTTTCTGGTGCACCAGAGGGGGGACTATTTTGGCTGATAAGCCTGGGTGGCCTGAGGATTACAGTGAGGCTTCCCCGCCGCGTACATCTCTGTGGGCCCCTCACTCCTCTATCGCATCGCAAGCATGTTGAGACTGTGTTCGTGGGTGGTCTATGCTCTCTCATGAGAGCATGGCCACGTCGGCGCGCTGTTCGTCTTGCCTTTTTCATAGGGGCTTGAGTGTTCAGCGCGCCGTGTGCCGTCTCACGGCCACGCCCACTGTCTCACGTGTCTGCTGGTAGCTTACAGATGGGATTGCTGGTCCTTGAAAGGGGACCTAGCGTTTCATTTGGGGCTCTAGCAGAGGACAGATGTCAATCGCTGCATCGGAGAGAGGGCTGTTATGTGTTGAAAATGAGGATGATGCTGAGATTCCCACCGTAATAGTGGGCGCTCGTGCTGAATCCGATTCATACTTGACAGCCATGCTTTCCCGGATGGCTGAGTCATAGTGCAACGCGTAAATCGCCTTGCCTGCCCCTTGCCTTTTTTTCGGATGTGCATTGGAAGGCTTTGGCATTGTGGAACTATTGGTGCCAAAATATGGAACACCAATAGGGCCATAATCTGTATAAAGTTTTCCTCTCTCTCACTACCCTCATCGGTGGGGTGGCAGTGCCACTGGCAGGCCACCTCCGCCCTGCTTAGTGCACGAGGGTAGTTCTGAGCCGAGGTTGAGCTGCGCACAGCGCTGGCCCTTGGCTAGACGATGTCCACCCTGGTCCAGAAACACAATTGACCCGGATTTGGTCTGGAACTGTTCTTCCCCGGAGGAGGGCCGGGTGGAAAACCATTATTAATTCTGTTCCGCCACTGATGTTAAAAACAGCCAGTGGTACCCAAAAAAAAAAAAAAAAAAAGAGAGCAGTTCCAATACCTCTGGGTCTCGGGAGTTCAGGAATGGCAGCGTGTGACGCTACAGAGCCTCGCCGCTTTCATTTCCCTCCCCACAAGAGGGCGAGAATGGCAGTGTGTGACGCTACAAAGCCTCGCCACTCTCATTCCCCTCTTCTCAGCGGTGTGTGGACAACAGTGCGCGACGCTATGCCTCGCCACTCTTGTTCCCCGCTGAGGAAGGAGGTGAGGCAGACCGTGCGCAACGCCACAAAGCCTTGCCACGCTCAGCCCCTCCTTCATTTGGGAGCGCGCTTGGCGGTGGTCGACGCTCCCATGCCTCGCCACCCTCAGACGCCTCTCCCTTCGCCAGCAGGGGGCGCCGGCTGTGGGAACGCACTCAAGCGGCCTTCCCACACTCGCACGCCCCCTCCGCGGACGCAGGTAAGTGTTGCACAGCACACTCAGATCCCACTTCGGGCCGCTCCATGCCGTCCGAGTCGGATCCCTGCATTCCGCGTCGCTGCCCCGCTGCGGGTACGTCTGTGGTTAATCCCCTTGCTCGGTGTCCGGAAGCCTGGCTAGAGCTTCCCAGCCCGTCTCGGGGCCGTACCATCAGACTCGGCTATGCGATTCAGTTCGCCAGGCGTCCCCCTAAGTTTGGGGGCGTTCACTTCCCAGTAGCGAAGGAGAACGCCCCCGTGCTCCGGGCGGAGATCGCAGTCCTACTGGCGAAGGATGCGATGGAGCCGGTCCCTCCAGCCGATATGAGGTCCGGGTTCTACAGCCCGTACTTCATTGTACCCAAGAAAGGCGGCGGGTTATGGCCGGTCTTGGACCTGCGATTCTTGAACCGGTCCCTTCACAGGCTGCCGTTCAGAATGCTAACGCAGAAGCACATCTTCAGGTGCGTCCGTCCCCAAGATTGGTTGCAGCGATCGACCTGAAGGACGCTTACTTTCATTCTCGTTTCCCCTCAACCGGCCCTTTCTGCGCTTCGTGTTCGAGGGACGGGCATGTCAGTTCCGCGTCTTGCCCTTTGGCCTGTCCCTGTCGCCCGCGTCTTTACGAAGGTTGCGGAAGTGGCCATTGCCCCCATGAGAGAGCATGGTGTTCGCATTCTCAACTACCTCGTCGACTGGCTGATCCTTGCCCAGTCGTGAGAGCAGTTGTGCGAACACAGGGACAAGGTGCTCCGTCACCTCAGCCAGTTGGGACTTCGGGTCAACTGGGAGAAGAGCAAACTCTGTCCCACACAGAGGATCTCTTTTCTCGGTATGGAGATAGACTCGGTCGCCATGACAGCGCGCCTCACCGAGCGCGCGTCCAGTCAGTGTTGAACTGCTTGAATTCGTTCAAAGGCAGGACAGCGGTACCACTGAAACATTTTCAGAGGCTCCTGGGGCATATGGCATCCGCAGCCGCAGTAACGCCGCTCGGATTGCTTCATATGAGACCGCTTCAACGCTGGCTACACGATCGAGTCCTGAGATGGGCGTGGCACAGCGGTTCCCTCCGTGTCCAAGTGACTCCGAGGTGCCGCCAAACCTTCAGCCCGTGGTCGGACCCTTTGTTCTACGGGCGGGAGTTCCCCTAGAACAAGTGTCCAGGCACTCCGTTGTCTCCACGGATGCCTCATCCACGGGTTGGGGTGCCACGTACAACGGGCTTGCAGTTTCGGGTCTGTGGACGGGGCCTCAACTGCAATGGCATATCAATTGCCTCGAGTTGTTAGCAGTTCGTCTTGCACTCAGCCGCTTCAAAGTTCCGCTCAGAGGCAAGCACGTTCTGGTCCGTACGGACAACACTGCGACAGTTGCGTAGGTCAAAAAACAGGGTGGTCTACGCTCTCGTCGCATATCACAACTCGCCCGCCATCTCCCCTTATGGAGTCAGAAGCATCTGAGGTCGCTTCGTGCCATTCACATTCCGGGCCTGCTCAATCGTGCAGCCGACGAGCTGTCACGTCAGCCGGTGCTTCCGGGAGAATGGCGACTCCATCCCCAGGCGGTCCAGCTAATCTGGAGTCGTTTCGGGCCGCACAGGTAGTCCTGTTTGCCTCCCTGAGACGACCCACTGTCAGTGGTTTTATTCCTTGACCGAGGGAACCCTCGGGTCGGATGCCCTGGCCACAGCTGGCCCCGGGAAGAACGCAAGTATGCGTTTCCCCCAGTGAGCCTTCTTGCGCAGACACTGTGCAAAGTCAGGGAGGACAAGGAGCAAGTCCTGTTGGTCGCTCTATATTGGCCCAACCGGACTTGGTTCCCGGAACTAGTGCTCCTTGCGACAGCACTTCCCTGGCCCATTCCTCTGAGGAAGGACCTCCTGACTCAGAGACGGGGCACCCTTGGCACCTGCGTCCAGACCTCTGGAAATTCCATGTCTGGTCCCTGGACGGGACGCAGAGGTTCTAGGTGACCTACCGCAAGCGGTAGTTGACACCATCACTTCCGCTAGAGCCCCCCTACGAGGCGCCTCTATGCGTTGAAGTGGAACCTGTTCGTCGATTGGTGCTCTTCTCGCCGAGAAGACCCCCGAAGATGTTCGATCGGATCTGTGCTTGCCTTTCTACAAGATGGGTTGGAGTGAAGGCTGTCTCCCTCCACCCTCAAAGTCTATGTTGCCGCTATCGCCGCTAATCATGAGCTAGTAGGTGGAAAATCTCTAGGTAAGCACGATCTGGTCGACAGGTTCCTTAGGGGGGCGAGGAGGTTAAATCCGCCTCGTCCTCCCTCCATACCCTCTTGGGACTTAACTCTGGTGCTAACTGCACTACAGAGAGAACCCTTTGAGCCTCTGCAGTCAGCTGAGTTGAAAATTCTGTCGTTAAAGACA
This sequence comes from Gobio occitaniae, assembly GCA_033150135.1. NCBI lineage: Eukaryota > Metazoa > Chordata > Actinopteri > Cypriniformes > Gobionidae > Gobio > Gobio occitaniae. The sequence continues at coordinate 17,375 of JARQWZ010008167.1, forward strand.
ATACTCCTGACTGCGTTGGCCTCCATCAAGAGGGTAGGGGACCTGCAGGCATTTTCGGTTGACGAACCGTGCCTGGAATTCGGGCCCGGTAACTCTCATGTGATCATGAGACCCCGGCCTGGATATGTGCCCAAGGTTCCCACTACTCCCTTCCGGGACCAAGTGGTGAGCCTGCAAGCGCTGCCTTCGGAGGAGGCAGACCCAGCCCTAGCTTTTCTCTGTCCCGTCCGTGCTCTCCGGACTTACGTGGATAGAACGCAAAGCTTCAGGACCTCAGAGCAGCTCTTCGTCTGTTACGGAGGACAGCAGAAGGGAAAGGCTGTCTCCAAGCAGAGGATGGCCCACTGGATAGTGGATGCCATCGTCTTGGCTTATCAGTCCCAAGACGTGCCCTGCCCGCTCGGGTTAAGAGCCCACTCCACTAGGGGTGTTGCCTCTTCCTGGGCGCTGGCTCATGGCGCCTCGCTGACAGATATTGTAGAGCTGCGGGCTGGGCGACACCTAACACGTTCGCTAGATTCTATAGCCTCCGTGTAGAGCCGGTATCTTCCTGTGTGCTCACTTCCCATAGTCAGTAACACCGAAATGCCTGTTCTAGTGTCGGCTTGCTGCGCCATTCCCTCCCCTATGGTAGACGGATGCGTGCGCTTATTTTGCTCCAGTCGAGTTCCCCGGAACGGCGAACCCTGTTGAGTCCTCCGCAACCCGCGGCAGTCGGACGTGGCGGAGCGTTCGACGCCAGGTCTAACACTCGTATGCATTGGTGGAACTTGTGTTAGGCTGGGTTCCATATGTAGTGACCCCCACAGCGGTCCCATATGTGTATTCTTCCACGGTACGGCTCCCTACGGCGAGCCCGTGTCTTTCCCTCGGCAGAGTGTCCTCTGCCGTTCTAGGTACGTGTTGTTCCCCCTCCACTAATTGGCCGGGGCCACCCCTGGGACTTCCGTATGTTGTGCTGCCCACGGTCAGCCCATACGTGTATTCTCCACATGTTAACTCCCTCTGGGCATGATGTGGCTTCCGCAGCTGCCTTCACAGGCACGCTTTCCCAGCGTTATCCAATACAGTCAGCTGAATGGGTCTTGCGGAACAGCAGCTTTGACTCTCCCTGCGTGAACCTACCCGCCCGCATCAGATCAGGTTCCGTGGGGCTCATCGCTGGGCGCTGGAAGTGGTAGTAACTATGGCGTTTTCCATAGGGGATCCCAATTCGTCGGTACGTCCGACGTACGTCGAACGTGACCGACTGAATGGGAACGTCTCGGTTACGTATGGTAACCCTCGTTCCCTGAAGGAGGGAACGGAGACGTACGTCCCGTCGCCACAGTTGCTGTACCATCACTGCAGGTCGAGCCACTACGTGTGGCTCCTCAGTGAAAAACAGCGTGCATTCGCTCTCGCTTCCTGTTTATACCCGCGGCGCGGGGCGGAGCGCGAGATGCAAATCTCGCACGCCAATTGTTCATTGGCCGGTTCTAGATAGCTCGAAGCTGATAGGGGCTCCCAGAAGTGATCCCAATTCGTCGGTACGTCCGACGTACGTCTCCGTTCCCTCCTTCAGGGAACGAGGGTTACCATACGTAACCGAGACGTTTTTTTGTCTGTCCCTTTAAATGCAAATGAGCTGGTGTTCCCAGCCCCCTTTCAAGAAGAGGGCGGAGCTTCAAGAGCTTGTGCTCCGGTGTCAGGATAATCTCACACACTGAAAATATCAGTAGCTGTGTTCAGTTCGAACCGGATTCGGTCAATGATGCCTACAGAGCCAGAGAATATTAAATGCTGCATGGAGATAGAACAGGTATAGTTTAGTTTAATTACTGTTATAACTTATGTTGTCATCTTGCTTTTATCCGCTATTGGTACAACCCTGTTGTAGAGGACCCCGTCCGATTGATGGCCAAAACTTTACTGATGAATTAAGTTTTTTCACTCCAGAAAATCACTGTGCGCATTAAAGTCTTATCCATAAATTTCTCCCTTGAATTATCATCAACAATTACACAACACTCGTTACATCTAACAGTGAACCGATATATACAGACCTTATGCCTTTTCGGAGTTTGTTTTCACCCGACAACAAACTGGCGTAATCTGACCTGGACACGCACCATTGCCAAGGCAATGAGGCAAGTCCCTTGCAAAGACTGCGTGTTGGTGCTGGGCGTGCTTGGTAAATTATCCTTGTAGTGAAAATGGCAGGTTTCTGGACAAATCAGAAGACAATTCTAGAGAAAGAGCAAGGAGATATTCGCGAGAGCACACTGGACAATGTTTAAGTAAACGTGTAAAATCTGAGCGAGAGCAGAGCCATATTTCCATTCCATTAAAGGGTTACTTCAGCAAATTAGCATTAGGCTTTGTATCAGTAGAAACCCGGTAATGTATTCGAATGATCGTACTTTCCCCCCTCATGTCCCCGTGAGACGAGAGAATTATGCATTTTATTTCTGGAAAAAATCCTCCGATGGCGCAAATATCGTCATTTTGAGCCATCTGAGGATTTTTTGGCCAGAGCCTAGAGACTACAGCCAGTAGAAGGAGCTGTTCCGCATGTTTTCAACCCACCCACAGGGGTGGGATCTCACTCACAGAATGTAAATGCGCACGACTGCTCGGCTCAGGCATTAATAACGGAGCAGTGCGGAGCAAAGTGAGTGTTTCAACTTTTCAATGAATTCCTATGAAAGTTAAGCTTCCATAGGCATGATCTGATAACGTGCCAGACTGGACATACGTTGTAAACGACTGCCGGGCTTACCTCAGCTCTTCACTCTCGTGATGAATGAAATCTGACTCCTGCCGCGTTTGACGTTCGTTCGGCTCCCTCACACTTTATTGAAAAGACACGCTCAGTTTTTAATTGTAGTGTCTGTTCTCTAACTGATTATTTTATTACTATGAAAATCAAAACAACGGTGGGGGCGGTGTCATGGTGGGCAAGTGATAACCAGTAGCCGTGGCTTTGGGAGTGACCGCATTGGGCAGCGAAGCAAGTGCATTCTGGGAGTTGTTGTCTTTCATCCACATGAGACAAAAATACATTTTCTGTCTTTTCTCAGTCTAGAAGGCACCAAATTCAAAAATAATTTCACATTTCTACTACATAAATGACCCAGTTTAAATACACATCATCTTCCCAGCGCTGAAGTACCCCTTTAAGTTTTGTGCTTTCTTGTGTGTGAAAGAAATCCACCTGCGAACGGAGAGATTTGTTACATGGATACACTCTCACATTAGAATAATGTGTTCTCGATATTTAACGCCATGGAAACAGCCTCAAATTAACTTTAAAACGAGATGAAAGTCGTGTCTGTAAGCTGCAATCTTTTATTTTTATTGGTTAAAATGAATGGGGAAAATCTGTGTTTTTCCGTGGGTGCTCGAGTTTGTCGGCGCCTGTTGGGGCAGTGTGAACATGGCAGTTATTTTTAATAAAATTATAAATCAAACGGTCAACTTGTTTGTTGCCGTTTGTCTGTGCAGTGTAAATTAGCCTTTACATACAACAAAAAAACACCTGAGTGGCTTATGAGACAACTTGTCTATGCTAATACAGCAGAGTCTGTGAAGGGGTGAAAATAACTACTACTACATCAACTCTTGCTCTTCTCTAAAGCAGCCCAACATGGCCTCACCCCCTTTGTTGCGTGTTCCTGGGGGCAGGGTTTATGTACATTTTAGTTTGTCATGTCTCCAATCCAGGAAGAAGCTTGTTGTAGTCCCTACCAGCCATTTGTTGTAGTCCTTAAAAAGCGATTTCTATAAAAGTATCTTCCTTTGTATTGAACTTTGAGCGTCGTGACTTTGCAGATGTTTTTTTTTTTTTTGCTCGAACAGCAACATTACACACTAACTAAACTTAAAAAAGTTAAATCATAATCAAGGACCACTTTATACTACAGGAATTGTATGGGAAAATACCATTCCTGACCACTGTCAACCCCCCTGTAGCTGGGCAGAAATTGGCTTTAAATGACAGGAAATGTGTTGTGTTATACAATAGCTTTCATCAGTTGTCGTCCATCTGCTAGTCTGTGTCTGCTTTACCGTTTCTAAAATGACAAATTTTCAAGCCCAGACTTTGAGGGTGAAACTCAGTATGTATGACACCTCTTTTAGATTTAACTTGCTGTTATATTGGATGCATATTGTTGCATATTTGACTGCATATTACCAGAAATTGCTGACCGGAACCTTTTGAAACAATACCCATTTTTGCTAAGTGTATAGGGCTGTCTAATCATATAATGGCCCAAAGCAGATTGGCTCAGCAATAACTGCAGAGCAAAATGAACATTGACTGCAACAAACAGAAAAAACTGGCTGCCGAAGCACCTTTATGGATGCTGGTGAAATACAGGAGACGTGGTTATTTCAGCTCTGCACTGTAATGAAGCTATAAAATTGGAAATATCTCCTGAAATTTTGTACAATTGATGTTTAAATAAAATGCTGATGAAAAGCACCTTTTAGCTGTATACTGAGGAAAAACGATTCAGCTCAGAGAACATTCATCTGACCAGACTTGCCACACTTCAAAGCTGAAATGATGTGTCAGCTGTAACCTACGGTGATATTTCAGTGAGTGGGCGAAACGACGGTGACCTGCTTTTCTGCATCTCTCTTTAAAGACTTCTAAGTGCACTTATGCATCTGTCCTCAAGGCGCAGACGAAGACTGTGAACAATGTAGAACTCATCACCATTTCGACCTTTTGCTATGAAACACGAAAAATACTGTAGGATGTGAGTCAGGGGAGCAGGATGGAGAATGTTAATTACGAGCCATTAAGTCTTCTACCAGGCCACTTCAGCTGTGCGTTGCAATGAAACATTATTTATGTCCAACTGATGTCCCATTTTCTCTATTCACCCACTCAGTTCCGGTCTCGTCTTTATGGGAGGGCGCCAAGCTGATATAACTCTGTAGGTCTCTGAGGAACTGTAGAAACTAGAGCACTTTAATCAAAATTTCTAACATAGTATGTCGTCAAAGGAGACAAGACTCTTTTCTTTCTGAAAGGATTCTCTTTAGAGACCAGCCCACTGCACTATGTTCACATACACAGTGTTTACTTCATATTAGAATTGTAGACGCATGATGTAAATGCACTGCCAAAACCTGATTAAACCAATATTTTGTTACAAGAAATCTGAATGACAGCTGGCATATACCCAGTATTGGGGAAAGTTACTTTTAAAAGTAATGCATTACAATATTGAATTACTCCCTAAAAAGTAACTAATTACGTTACTTGGTTACTTTTTTATGGAAAGTTACGTTACTTTGAAGTTACTTTTTTTTACCTGGGATGGGCTTGCTTGCTTGTGCTCTTCAGCAATACATTTTTTTTACATTTGAAGTCATGAATTGGATCATCGAAGGTCAGCAGCAAAGACATTGGTTAATAAATTATTATTTTTTAAATATTTTTAATATTTAAAAAGTTTGTGTGCTGCTGTGCATCCCTGCGTGTGTAACAAGCAGAGTGTATGCGCATGTGTACCTGCCTATAGTCGCATATTACTAACGCGGCCTTTAAATAACACAAAAAAATACTGCGCTATTGGCTTTAGACCAGGTTTTTGTTGGTCAATGGCGAAGGTGTTTTCAGTTGCCTCAAAATAGCAACGAACCATCAATGTGCCTGAACACACCTCGTTTTTAGACCATGGGCGAACAGATGGGCGCGAGTGCATTAGCCTTTTAAACAACGTGGCGCTGGACATGAAAATGATAACTCTGTCAGGCTGAAACTAGCAAAAAACACTTGCGTCGCACCTGGCGTCGCATTGCTCCGGTGTATGATAGGGCCCATAGTGATGAGCACTGTGGTATGGACGACGCAACTTCATTCGCTTCCGCTGAAGTAAGTGAAGCCTCCGGAGGTCCGAATAGGGCACTGACATCTTGTACAGATTTGGGACCGAGTCTGCGCAGTAGAGAGCAGGAAGTAGAGGCGCAATTTCAAAAGCCCGCCCACACTCTCACAGATGCAGAACAATTCATTATGTTGGTGTAAAATTAACAGTTATGGAAATGTTGAAATTAAAGCTTAAGCTCCAATCTCCTCCCAAAAATCCAGAAAAAAATCTGTAAGTGCTTCAGTGACAACTTCACTCAGAGAAGCCGTCAATCTCAGCTGTCAATCATGACGTCACACCCCCCGTTTTTATAGCATCAAATATAACTTATTTAAAAAAACTAACACTTGAAATGAAATCATCGTGATAAAAACCGCCTACAATGACAGAAGCCGACTTTGGGGAAAACATTTTTGAAGTGAAATATAATTGTTTAGTTTGTCTCGCGTCCATTAGAAAACACGGAGGGGCGGGGTTATGAGCTATACTGGGACCAACCACCTGGGGGCGATAGAGGCGCGTAGGCTTCGGTTTCTGACAGGAGTGCTACAGGCTTGGTTTTACCCAAAGAACATTCTTCAACTCTCTGTGACCGGTAAAAAACACTGAACGCTCAGCGCTTCAGCGTAAAATGGACGCACCTTGTGCATTTAAAAACGCGGCACACCCAATGAAAACAATTGTAAAAATATGCTAGACGCAGGAAAAAAAACGCTTTTCTGGACAGAACTACAATAACAATAATGTTTACTTCGCCTCTGCACTTACCCCCAGATTTCTCTCAACATGGGGACAGGAGAGCTGTCAGTCAAATGAGAAAACAAAGTAACTTGCGTTACTTATTTGAAAAAGTAACTTGGATATTTTTGTTGTAAATTTAAAGGTAATGTGTTACTCATAGCAAATCTATACAGGTGGAGCTGGGGAAGGTGAAGGGTTTTAGACGAACTCTGAAAGCACGCTGCAAACTTATTTAGAGAATCGTAACCTGCCATTTAAATGTTGAGCAGCAAGCTTATTGGCTGCAGATGCAACATGGGCCAATCAGCTGTACCAAGTAGTTAACGTTGTAATTATCATCAGCTTGCGTTAAGGACCCATCAGCCTGCGCCATCTAGAGTTTCATGACAGAACTAGGCATTTACTTAATTAAGTAATCTTATACGTTACTCGTGTTACTTATAACTCGCTACCCTCAACACTGCCTGTGCTAATCAGAATTTAAATGCAACTGGTTGTCAGGTAAATAAATAAATAATAAAAAACATAAAACAAAAAGAAATGTAAAAAAAAGCACACAGAGGCCTACAGTAATATGTTACAGAAAGGGGTCGATAAGTGGTCAAGTCCATAAAATAAAGTCCATAAGTGATGACAGTATTTTCATTTTTAGGTGAAGTATTACATCTCTTCTGTGACTAATTCTTATTTCCTTGACTTTTTCCTTTCAAATTGGTTGACGCTGCAGACGAGCTAAAAAGGCTTGCTAGACATGCAGCACAGTTGAAGTACACAGAGACTGAAAACAACTGTATTGAGTGATTGTGTCACAAATGGCTGCATGATTGTGACAAGGACATTTATTTCCTTTAGTTTCATCCAATGTTTCACTGTTCTACTAAAGTCAAAAGGTTTTTATGCATGTCCGAGGACTCTCAGGTAAGCTGTTAAACGTGCCAAACCGGTGGAGTAGAGCTATTCATCTCAATTGAGCTTCTCTGCATGCTGAAGGTGAAAAATAGATGCCGTCATTTTCAAATGTGTTTTCCTAACACTAAGTGGCGGGGTACATCTGAAACCGTTAGAGCAATCATTGCATCATTCGCTGAGAGCAAAGAGTGTTTTTGACTGATGGGACTCATTAGCTGCAGACTATGAGTTTTGCATTTACCTGAAATGTAGTTGGAAAGCTACTCTCCTGCTCAAATATTCTATATATTTTTTTAAAACCACAGCCTTAAAGGTATAATTCAACCAAAATGAAAGTTCATTCACAATTTCGCCCCCGCATCATGTCATTCCATAACCTGTTTAACAAACATAGAAATACTGAATACTGGATCAGTCTGATTTTGGGTTTAAACTACTGAAATGTTGGTCTGTATCATAATGGCTTCAGAAGATTGCTTTAACTTTTATAGCATTTTTATGGTGCTTTTGTGTCCTTTTCAAAGCTTAAAGGCTACTGTAGTTGCATAGAAACAACAAGGAAAATGGCTTTTTCTAAATTTTCCTCTTTTGTGTTTTGCAGAAGCCAGCAAGTCATATGGTTTCAGAACAACATGAGGGTGAGTAAACTGTTAGAATTTTGGGGTGAACTATCCCTTTATACCCTTATGAAAAAGAGTTGCATACTTTTCAATAGAAGACTTGCAGTATTACAGAAATAAAAGATCTGTAAGTGCAAACTGAACGTAATTTTTTGGACACTTAATTGCAATTGTATGAACATTTATATTATTACTTATATACTATACATTTATATTAAATGCATTTAATTGAACTTAGTGGTTTTTTGTACACTAAAAAAAGTAATCCTTTTTTTTCAAGATTTACGCATTTCAATTAATAGTAAAATAAGCAATAGGTATGAGAGGCTGTACTGTATCGTGAATAAGTCACGGCTGAAGGGCGTTGTTGGGCACGACGTGAAGCAGAGACTTATTCACAATATAGCACTAGCCTCAACTGAAAATCCCAGTAACTGAGCAGATTGTGAAATACTCAGACCGGCCCGTCTGGCACCAACAACCATGCCACACTCAAAATTGCTTAAATCACCTTTCTTTCCCATTCTGACATTCAGTTTGGAGTTCAGGAGATTGTCTTGACCAGGACCACACCCCTAAATGCATTGAAGCAACTGCCATGTGATTGGTTGATTAGATAATTGCATTAATGAGAAGGGTGTTCCTAATAATCCTTTAGGTGAGCGTATAATGGTATGTGTGAGTACAATGTTTTAAAAATATGTATACTTTTTAGATATGAAGTAAGTACACTGCAAGTGCACATTTTAATACAATTAAGCGAACTTCTTTTACACAAGGGTACCTACAGCTAGAAGAACTCTTCTGTGACACAGATGTGAGAGTTTCAAGCTATGACAAAAACAAAAAATCTATTTAGGCCACTCATCTTGACCCATCCTTTCTTTGAGAGTGTATTTGAGAGCATTCATCATAAATCACAATAGCTTTGCAAATGCCAGAGGGTTTCAAAGAGTGTTCCCATTTCCTAGCAAACTATGAATCCACTTGTGTGCACGATGGCTATATTGTGTGTGTTTTGCAGGTCCAGGTCAAAAGCAACCTAGTGGCAAAGCTAGTATTTAATTGAACTGAGTATTTGAAAGATTGGAACATAACGTTGTCCACGTGCCAGTATGGTCGAGTGAACCCACGAATGAAGCTGCATTAAAGTTCCTAAGTGTGTCCTGGAACCACAGTCACGTTTCAATAGTGGATTTGAGGTATATGTCCAGCAATGCTTTTGTTAGCTTTGCCACTGAATTGTATTAATTTAATATTAAGAAATATTCTCATTGTGGATTCAAATGGAATAAGTTCACCGTAATCATAAATATTGTTTTTCTTAAACTTCCTTCAGCAGGTTCCCTCCATTGTTTGACCATCCAATCAATTCCTGATGGACAAAATCATGTCCCGCCCTAGATTTTTTTCTTGTTTTGGAAGCAATTTCATTCATCGACTTTAGCTTTTCAAAACTTTAACTTGAACATAGTTCAAAAAATGAAAATTGTCATAATTTACTCACCCTCATGTTGTTCCAAACCTGTATGAGTTTCTTTCTTCTGTTGAACACAAAAGATGACATTTTAAAGAATGCTTGTAATCAAACAGTTGACGGCACCCATTGACTTCCGTAGTATTTTTTTTCCTACTATGGAAGTCAATGTCTCCTGTCAACTGTCTGATTACCAGAATCTTTAAAATATCTTCTTTTGTGTTCAACAGAAGAAAGAAACTCATACAGGTTTGGAACAACATGAGGGTGAGTAAACTATCCCTTTAACTTGAGTTTAACAGTGTTACATGCTTATAATTTTTGCATGCATCCTTAGGGGCTGTTCACACAGAACATGTTTTTTCCATCCAAATGCACTACTTTCCATTATTTTTCTATGTAAACACGCGCTAGAACTTCAACTTTATAAAAATGTGTCTCAAAACCTTGCGTTTTTTTTCACCAATTCTACTGCCTCGCGTTTTTCAAAGCAAAAACACGTTCTGTGTGAA
>JARQWZ010008168.1:0-29314 GCA_033150135.1 Gobio occitaniae
AAATGTTGTTTCTGTGTGCTTTCGTTGTCTGTGTATCAGTGTTGTTAAGGGAAGAGCGCATTCAAAATGTTCCGTTTCAAACCCTTCGCCTGTAAAATCTAGCACGCTGAAGTTCACGTGCGCATTCACATCCTTTTGTGTTGATATATGTCGTAAGGTTCATAATAATCTTCATATTAACATTGATATAGGGTACGTTTGGTTGAGTTTATTAACCAGCTAGCAAGCTCTGCAGGGTGGTGTTATTCCACAGTTTCAGCTCAAAGGCAATGCTCGATATTACTGACTTGGTTATTTGAGTCCTTTTATAAAGATGTTTCTTTTTCAAAGACATTTATGCATCATAATCAAGCAGTTGTTTTTTGTTTTATATGTTCATGTTTTCATATACCTGTTTTCATGTCACGTTTGTATTTGTCAACAACCATTTTCTTAACAGTTTTCATTATCTCAATAACGGACATGCCCCGCCCCCTGCACATGCCCCGCCCCCAATTACTCGAGTACTCGTTTTTGAGACCTATCGATGATCGAAATGAGAAATTGACAAAAATGCCCATCCCTAATATTGACACCCTGCTTTGATATATTGACACCAATCTTTGCATGTGTCATTGTTCCCTTATTCTGGCCACACCACATCAAGTTCGTAACCGTGCCACCTATTGGTTGAAAGTGATAAATCATTAAATCATTATTATTGACTGTATTTTTTATTTTACAGCTATTTTGCCTAAAATCACCTTAATAGGTCTTTGATTGCTCATTGCTGCAGTTGATCTGACATTACCAGCCATTTTGGCATGTCTTGTCTTCTTCTTTGCGCTTGGCCCCGATAATGGCTGCTTGCAGCTATATTTAGGGGCCAAGCACCGAAGGTGCGGAGGCACCTATTGTAATCGTTAGATTTCTTATTAGGGGCCAAGCACCGAAGGTGCGGAGGCACCTATTGAAACCGTTAGCGTTCCTATTATTATTCTTCTTCTTCCGCCATGGGAGTCTATGGCAGCCCATAGAACCGTTTGCGGGAAAGTTATGAAATTTGGCACACTCATAAAGGACAGTCTGAAGTGTCAACATAGCAAATTTGGAGTGTCTAACTCAATCCCTCTAGCGCCACCACCTGTCCAAAATATGACTCATGTTTATGCTAATAACTTTTGAACCATAAGGGCTAGAAACAAAATTCTTTTTTCATCTAATTCATTGGATCAAGCCGATTCAATTGCACCCTATGACGTCATTTTCCGTCATAATAATTTTCCCGCCATTTTGAATTTTCCGAAAAACCTACTTTTGCGAACTCGTCCTAGACGGTTTATCCGATTTTCACTAAAATTTAACCAGATCATCTTCAGACCATGCTGACAAAAAAACATGGAATTCAAGTGGATTCGTCAAATCGTTTTTGATAAATGCGCAAACAAATTTTACGTAGCGGTTGCAAAAACACGCTTAAGGCAATATCTCAGCAACGCTTAATCGTTTTCAAACCAAACTTGGTACATATCATCGCAAGCATGACTTGAGGCAACATATAGCGTTTCGACGCAGCGCCACCTACTGGTCCAGAGATACGAAAAATGGCTATTTTTGCTTATAACTTCTGAATTGTTTGTCCAAAAATCATAAAAGTGGTCTCGTTAGATTCAGGACGGCATGCCGAGTCGTCTGATATCCAATTTTACCATATCGCCCATTTTGACTGTCAGCCCTTTTGAATTATGTGCTAAAATGCTGTATTTAATGAACGCATGAACTGATTGTTACGAAACTCGGTATGGGTCATCAGCACGATGCCCTGAAGTAGCCTGACAAGTTTCGAAACAGCGCCACCTAGTTTATAATTTTTTTTTTCAAATGCTTATAACTTTGGTTGGGGTTGACTTATTTTCATGGGAGTAACTTTTTTTGTCTCCTGAATCCTCGCCGAGTCCAACGATACCAGACTTGCTAGGTTTCGGCGTATGGTTTGTGCAGCGTTGTAATTTAGCGCTTTAAAAACATTAGCTGATATCTTCAAAACCGCTAGTCCAATCGAGACGAAACTAGCTTCAGAAGTTCGAAAACATAGGTCGATAGCTATACACTAATGCCCAAATGTCAAAATATTGATAGTAAGGGGGTGTAAAATCCAATCAAAGTCAGGTGTCAGTCATTTTTCATGTGTTTTTTCATATAAATGTCTATAACTCCAAAACTAAAAGAGATATTTTCACCAAAATTGACACAGACATGTATGGGCTCACTCCGAGGACACATAAAAAAAATGGTAGGATTGTGCCACTTGGTGGCGCTATAATAGAACAAAACATGAAATTCCCATTAACTACAATGCAGCATTATGATATAAAATGCTATGCTTTACAAATGAATTGTTGTATCATTACGAAACTTGGTATGCGCCATCAGAACCATGCCTTTAAGGTACTTAAAAGGTTTCAAAACAGCACCGCCATGTGGTCCATACTTATAATTAAATGGCCACTTGTGGCTATATCTCTGCAATGACATATTGACACTATATTGACATTCTGCTTTGATATATTGACACCAATCTTTGCATGTGTCATTTTTCCCTTATTCTGGCCACACCACATCAAGTTCGTAACCGTGCCACCTATTGGTTGAAAGTGATAAATCATTAAATCATTATTATTGACTGTATTTTTTATTTTACAGCTATTTTGCCTAAAATCACCTTAATAGGTCTTTGATTGCTCATTGCTGCAGTTGATCTGACATTGCCAGCCATTTTGGCATGTCTTGTCTTCTTCTTTGCGCTTGGCCCCGATAATGGCTGCTTGCAGCTATATTTATTATTATTATTATTATTATTCCGCCATGGAAGTCTATGGCAGCCCATAGAACCGTTTGCGGGAAAGTTATGAAATTTGGTACACTGATAGAGGTCATTAACAATAGTATCCACACCAATTTTGGAGTCTCTAAATCAATCTCTCTAGCGCCACCACCTGTCCAAAGTTTGACTAATGTTTTTGCTATTAACTTTTGAACCATAAGGGCTAGAAACACAATCTTTTTTTCTTTTAATTCCTTGGCTCAAGACAATTCGATCACACCCTATGACGTCATTTCCGTCATTACAATTTTCCCGCCATTTTGAATTAACCGAAACCCAACTTTTTCGAACTCCTCCTAGGCCGTTGGTCCAATTTACACGAAAATTTAACCAGATCATCTCCAGACAGTGTTGACAAAAAAACATGGAATTCAAGTTGATTCGTTAAATCGTTTTTGATTAACACGCAAACAAATTTTACGTAACGCTTGAAAAAACACACTTAAGCCAATATCTCCGCAACGCTTTATTATATTCAAACCAAACTCGGTACAAGTCATCACAAGCATGACCTGAGGCAACATGCAGCGTCTCGGCGCAGCGCCACCTACTGGTCCAGAGATACGAAAAATGGCTATTTTTGCTTATAACTTCTGAACTGTTTGTCCAAAAGTCATAAAAGTGGTCTCGTTAGATTCAGGACGGCATGCCGAGTCGTCTGATATCCAATTTTACCATATCGGCCATTTTGACTGTCGGCCATTTTGAATTATGTGCTAAAATGCTGTATTTAATGAACGCATGAACGGATTGTTACGAAACTCGGTATGGGTCATCAGCACGATGCTCTGAAGTAGCCTGACAAGTTTCAAAACAGCGCCACCTAGTGGATAATTTTTTTTTTCAAACGCTTATAACTTTGGGTGGGGTTGACTTATTTTCATGGGACTAACTTAATTTGTCTCCTGAATCCTTGCCGAGTCCAACGATACCAGATTTGCCAGGTTTCGGCGTATGGTTTGCGCAGCGCGGTAATTTAGCGCATAAAAAACTTTAGCTGATATCGTCGAAACCGCTAGTCCGATCGAGACGAAACCAGCGCCAGAAAATCGGAAACATAGGTTGATAGCCATATGCTAATGCCCAAATGTCAAAATATTGATAGTAAGGGGGTGTAAAATCCAATCAAAGTCAGGTGTCAGTCATTTTTCATGTGTTTTATCATATAAATGTCTATAACTCCAAAACTAAATGAGATATTTTCACCACAATTGACACAGACATGTATGGGCTCACTCCGAGGACACATAAAAGAAATGGTAGGATTGTGCCACTTGGTGGCGCTATAATAGAACAAAACATGAAATTCCCATTGACTACAATATAGTATTATGATATAAAATGCTATACTTTACAAATGAATTGTTGTATCATTACAAAACTTGGTATGTACCATCAGCACCATGCCTTTAAGGTCCTTAAAAGGTTTCAAAACAGCACCGCCATGTGGTCCATACTTATAATGAAAAGGCCCCTTGAGGCTATATCTCTGCAATGACATATTGACACTATACTGACACCCTGCTTTGATTTATTGACACCAATCTTTGCATGTGTTATTGTTCCCTTATACTGACCACACCATATCAATTTTGTAACTGTGCCACCTATTGGTTGAAGGTGATAAATCATTAAATCATTATTATTGACTGTATTTATCATTTTACAGCTATTTTGCCTAAAATCACCTTAATAGGTCTTTAATTGCTCATTGCTGCAGTTGATCTGACATTGCCAGCCATTTTGGCATGTCTTGTCTTCTTCTTTGCGCTTGGCCCCGATAATGGCTGCTTGCAGCTATATTTATTATTATTATTATTCCGCCATGGAAGTCTATGGCAGCCCATAGAACCGTTTGCGGGAAAGTTATGAAATTTGGTACACTGATAGAGGTCATTAACAATAGTATCCACACCAATTTTGGAGTCTCTAAATCAATCTCTCTAGCGCCACCACCTGTCCAAAGTTTGACTAATGTTTTTGCTATTAACTTTTGAACCATAAGGGCTAGAAACACAATCTTTTTGTCTTTTAATTCCTTGGCTCAAGACAATTCGATCACACCCTATGACGTCATTTCCGTCATTACAATTTTCCCGCCATTTTGAATTAACCGAAACCCAACTTTTTCGAACTCCTCCTAGGCCGTTGGTCCGATTTACACGAAAATTTAACCAGATCATCTCCAGACAGTGTTGACAAAAAAACATGGAATTCAAGTTGATTCATTAAATCGTTTTTGATTAACACGCAAACAAATTTTACGTAACGCTTGAAAAAACACACTTAAGCCAATATCTCCGCAACGCTTTATTATATTCAAACCAGACTTGGAACAAGTCATCACAATCATGACTTGAGGCAACATGCAGCGTTTCGGCGCAGCGCCACCTACTGGTCCAGAGATACGAAAAATGGCTATTTTTGCTTATAACTTCTGAACTGTTTGTCCAAAAGTCATAAAAGTGGTCTCATTAGATTCAGGACGGCATGCCGAGTCGTCTGATGTCCAATTTTACCATATCGGCCATTTTGACTGTCGGCCATTTTGAATTATGTGCTAAAATGCTGTATTTAATGAACGCATGAACTGATTGTTACGAAACTCGGTATGGGTCATCAGCACGATGCCCTGAAGTAGCCTGACAAGTTTCGAAACAGCGCCACCTAGTGTATAATTTTTTTTTTCAAATGCTTATAACTTTGGGTGGGGTTGACTTATTTTCATGGGAGTAACTTTTTTTGTCTCCTGAATCCTCGCCGAGTCCAACGATACCAGACTTGCTAGGTTTCGGCGTATGGTTTGTGCAGCGTTGTAATTTAGCGCTTTAAAAACATTAGCTGATAGCTTCAAAACCGCTAGTCCGATTGAGACGAAACCAGCTTCAGAAGTTCGAAAACATAGGTCGATAGCTATACACTAATGCCCAAATGTCAAAATATTGATAGTAAGGGGGTGTAAAATCCAATCAAAGTCAGGTGTCAGTCATTTTTCATGTGTTTTATCATATAAATGTCTATAACTCCAAAACTAAAAGAGATATTTTCACCAAAATTGACACAGACATGTATGGGCTCACTCCGAGTTCACATAAAAGAAATGGTAGGATTGTGCCACTTGGTGGCGCTATAATAGAACAAAACATGAAATTCCCATTGACTACAATATAGTATTATGATATAAAATGCTATACTTTACAAATGAATTGTTGTATCATTACGAAACTTGGTATGTACCATCAGCACCATGCCTTTAAGGTCCTTAAAAGGTTTCAAAACAGCACCGCCATGTGGTCCATACTTATAATGAAAAGGCCTCTTGAGGCTATATCTCTGCAATGACATATTGACACTATATTGACACCCTGCTTTGATTTATTGACACCAATCTTTGCATGTGTTATTGTTCCCTTATACTGACCACACCATATCAATTTTGTAACTGTGCCACCTATTGGTTGAAGGTGATAAATCATTAAATCATTATTATTGACTGTATTTATCATTTTACAGCTATTTTGCCTAAAATCACCTTAATAGGTCTTTAATTGCTCATTGCTGCAGTTGATCTGACATTGCCAGCCATTTTGGCATGTCTTGTCTTCTTCTTTGCGCTTGGCCCCGATAATGGCTGCTTGCAGCTATATTTATTATTATCATTATTATTATTCCGCCATGGAAGTCTATGGCAGCCCATAGAACCGTTTGCGGGAAAGTTATGAAATTTGGTACACTGATAGAGGTCATTAACAATAGTATCCACACCAATTTTGGAGTCTCTAAATCAATCTCTCTAGCGCCACCACCTGTCCAAAGTTTGACTAATGTTTTTGCTATTAACTTTTGAACCATAAGGGCTAGAAACACAATCTTTTTTTCTTTTAATTCCTTGGCTCAAGACAATTCGATCACACCATATGACGTCATTTCCGTCATTACAATTTTCCCGACATTTTGAATTAACCGAAACCCAACTTTTTCGAACTCCTCCTAGGTCGTTGGTCCGATTTACACGAAAATTTAACCAGATCATCTCCAGACAGTGTTGACAAAAAAACATGGAATTCAAGATGATTCGTTAAATCGTTTTTGATTAACACGCAAACAAATTTTACGTAACGCTTGAAAAAACACACTTAAGCCAATATCTCCGCAACGCTTTATTATATTCAAATCAAACTTAGTACAAGTCATCACAAGCATGACCTGAGGCAACATGCAGCGTTTCGGCGCAGCGCCACCTACTGGTCCAGAGATACGAAAAATTGCTATTTTTGCTTATAACTTCTGAACTGTTTGCCCAAAAATCATAAAAGTGGTCTCGTTACATTCAGGACGGCATGCCGAGTCGTCTGATATTCAATTTTACCATATCGGCCATTTTGGCTGTCGGCCATTTTGAATTATGTGCTAAAATGCTGTATTTTATGAACACATGAACGGATTGTTACGAAACTCGGTTTGGGTCATCAGCACGGTGCCTTGAATGAGCCCAAGAAGTTTCGAAACAGCGCCACCTAGTGGAGAAATTTTTTTTTTCAAATGCTTGTAACTTTAGGTGAGATTGACTTATTTTCATGAGAGTAACTTTTTTTGTCTCCTGAATCCTCGCCGAGTCCAACGATACCAGACTTGCCAGGTTTCGGCGTATTATTTGTGCAGCGTTGTAATTTAGCACTTTAAAAACATTAGCTGATATCTTCGAAACCGCTAGTCCGATCGAGACGAAACCAGCATCAGAAGTTCGGAAACATAGGTCGATAGCGTAACGCTAATGCCCAAATGTCAAAATATTGATAGTAAGGGGGTGTAAAATCCAATCAAAGTCAGGTGTCAGTCATTTTTCATGTGTTTTTTCATATAAATGTCTATAACTCCAAAACGAAATGAGATATTTTCACCAAAATTGACACAGACATGTATGGGCTCACTCCGAGGACACATAAAAAAAATGATAGGATTGTGCCACTTGGTGGCGCTATAATAGAACAAAACATGAAATTCCCATTGACTACAATGCAGTTTTATGATATAAAATGCTATGCTTCACAAATGAATTGGTGTATCATTACGAAACTTGAAATTGGCCATCAGCACCATGCCTTTAAGCTGCTTAAACGGTTTCAAAACAGCACCGCCATGTGGTCCATACTTATAATGAAAAGGCCTCTTGAGGCTATATCTCTGCAATGACATATTGACACTATATTGACACTCTGCTTTGATATATTGACACCAATCTTTGCATGTGTCATTGTTCCCTTATTCTGACCACACCACATCAATTTCGTAACTGTGCCACCTATTGGTTGAAAGTGATAAATCATTAAATCATTATTATTGACTGTATTTATCATTTTACAGCTATTTTGCCTAAAATCACCTTAATAGGTCTTTAATTGCTCATTGCTGCCGTTGATCTGACATTGCCAGAATTTTTGGCATGTCTTGTCTTCTTCTTTGCGCTTGGCCCCGGTATTGCTGCTTGCAGCTATATTTATTAGGGGCCAAGCACCGAAGGTGCGGAGGCACCTATTGTAATCGTTAGATTTCTTCTTATTATTATTATTATTATTCCGCCATGGAAGTCTATGGCAGCCCATAGAACCGTTCGCGGGAAAGTTATGAAATTTGGTACACTGATAGAGGTCATTAACAATAGTATCCACACCAATTTTGGAGTCTCTAAATCAATCTCTCTAGCGCCACCACCTGTCCAAAGTTTGACTAATGTTTTTGCTATTAACTTTTGAACCATAAGGGCTAGAAACACAATCTTTTTTTCTTTTAATTCGTTGGCTCAAGACAATTCGATCACACCCTATGATGTAATTTCCTTCATTACAATTTTCCCGCCATTTTGAATTAACCGAAACCCAACTTTTTTGAACTCCTCCTAGGCCGTTGGTCCGATTTACACGAAAATTTAACCAGATCATCTCCAGACAGTGTTGACAAAAAAACATGGAATTCAAGTTGATTCGTTAAATCGTTTTTGATTAACACGCAAACAAATTTTACGTAACGCTTGAAAAAACACACTTAAGCCAATATCTCCGCAACGCTTTATTATATTCAAACCAAACTTGGTACAAGTCATCACAAGCATGACCTGAGGCAACATGCAGCGTTTCTGCGCAGCGCCACCTACTGGTCCAGAGATACGAAAAATGGCTATTTTTGCTTATAACTTCTGAACTGTTTGTCCAAAAGTCATAAAAGTGGTCTCGTTAGATTCAGGACGGCATGCCGAGTCGTCTGATATCCAATTTTACCATATCGGCCATTTTGACTGTCGGCCATTTTTAATTATGTGCTAAAATGCTGTATTTAATGAACACATGAACGGATTGTTACGAAACTCGATATGGGTCATCAGCACGATGCTCTGAAGTAGCCCAAGAAGTTTCAAAACAGCGCCACCTAGTGGAGAATTTTTTTTTCCAAATGCTTATAACTTTAGCTGAGATTGACTTATTTTCATGAGAGTAACTTTTTTTGTCTCCTGAATCCTCGCCGAGTTCAACGATACCAGACTTGCCAGGTTTCGGCGTATTATTTGTGCAGCGTTGTAATTTAGCACTTTAAAAACATTAGCTGATATCTTCGAAACCGCTAGTCCGATCGAGACGAAACCAGCATCAGAAGTTCGAAAACATAGGTCGATAGCTATATGCTAATGCCCAAATGTCAAAATATTGATAGTAAGGGGGTGTAAAATCCAATCAAAGTCAGGTGTCAGTCATTTTTCATGTGTTTTATCATATAAATGTCTATAACTCCAAAACTAAATGAGATATTTTCACCAAAATTGACACAGACATGTATGGGCTCACTCCGAGGACACATAAAAAAAATGATAGGATTGTGCCACTTGGTGGCGCTATAATAGAACAAAACATGAAATTCCCATTGACTACAATGCAGTTTTATGATATAAAATGCTATGCTTCACAAATGAATTGGTGTATCATTACGAAACTTGAAATTGGCCATCAGCACCATGCCTTTAAGCTGCTTAAACGGTTTCAAAACAGCACCGCCATGTGGTCCATACTTATAATGAAAAGGCCTCTTGAGGCTATATCTCTGCAATGACATATTGACACTATATTGACACTCTGCTTTGATATATTGACACCAATCTTTGCATGTGTCATTGTTCCCTTATTCTGACCACACCACATCAATTTCGTAACTGTGCCACCTATTGGTTGAAAGTGATAAAACATTAAATCATTATTATTGACTGTATTTATCATTTTACAGCTCTTTTGCCTAAAATCACCTTAATAGGTCTTTAATTTCTCATTGCTGCCGTTGATCTGACATTGCCAGCATTTTTGGCATGTCTTGTCTTCTTCTTTGCGCTTGGCCCCGGTATTGCTGCTTGCAGCTATATTTAGGGGCCAAGCACCGAAGGTGCGGAGGCACCTATTGTAATCGTTAGATTTCTTATTAGGGGCCAAGCACCGAAGGTGCGGAGGCACCTATTGTAATCGTTAGATTTCTTATTATTATTAGGGGCCAAGCACCGAAGGTGCGGAGGCACCTATTGTAATCGTTAGATTTCTTATTATTATTATTATTATTATTATTATTCCGCCGCAAGTCTATGGCAGCCCATAGAACCGTTTGCGGGAAAGTTATGAAATTTGGTACACTGATAGAGGTCATTAACAATAGTATCCACACCAATTTTGGAGTCTCTAAATCAATCTCTCTAGCGCCACCACCTGTCCAAAGTTTGACTAATGTTTTTGCTATTAACTTTTGAACCATAAGGGCTAGAAACACAATCTTTTTTTCTTTTAATTCCTTGGCTCAAGACAATTCGATCACACCCTATGACGTCATTTCCGTCTTTACAATTTTCCCGCCATTTTGAATTAACCGAAACCCAACTTTTTCGAACTCCTCCTAGGCCGTTGGTCCGATTTACACGAAAATTTAACCAGATCATCTCCAGACAGTGTTGACAAAAAAACATGGAATTCAAGTTGATTCGTTAAATCGTTTTTGATTAACACGCAAACAAATTTTACGTAACGCTTGAAAAAACACACTTAAGCCAATATCTCCGCAACGCTTTATTATATTCAAACCAAACTTGGTACAAGTCATCACAAGCATGACCTGAGGAAACATGCAGCGTTTCGGCGCAGCGCCACCTACTGGTCCAGAGATACGAAAAATGGCTATTTTTGCTTATAACTTCTGAACTGTTTGTCCAAAAGTCATAAAAGTGGTCTCATTAGATTCAGGACGGCATGCCGAGTCGTCTGATATCCAATTTTACCATATCGGCCATTTTGACTGTCGGCCATTTTGAATTATGTGCTAAAATGCTGTATTTAATGAACGCATGAACGGATTGTTACGAAACTCGGTATGGGTCATCAGCACGATGCTCTGAAGTAGCCTGACAAGTTTCAAAACAGCGCCACCTAGTGGATAATTTTTTTTTTCAAACGCTTATAACTTTGGGTGGGGTTGACTTATTTTCATGGGACTAACTTATTTTGTCTCCTGAATCCTTGCCGAGTCCAACGATACCAGACTTGCCAGGTTTCGGCGTATGGTTTGCGCAGCGCGGTAATTTAGCGCATAAAAAACTTTAGCTGATATCGTCGAAACCGCTAGTCCGATCGAGAAGACACCAGCTTCAGAAGTTCGGAAACATAGGTCGATAGCTATACACTAATGCCCAAATGTCAAAATATTGATAGTAAGGGGGTGTAAAATCCAATCAAAGTCAGGTGTCAGTCATTTTTCATGTGTTTTTTCATATAAATGTCTATAACTCCAAAACTAAAAGAGATATTTTCACCAAAATTGACACAGATATGTATGGGCTCACTCCGAGGACACATAAAAAAAATGGTAGGATTGTGCCACTTGGTGGCGCTATAATAGAACAAAACATGAAATTCCCATTGACTACAATGCAGCATTATGATATAAAATGCTATGCTTTACAAATGAATTGTTGTATAATTACGAAACATGGTATGTGCCATCAGAACCATGCCTTTAAGGTACTTAAACGGTTTCAAAACAGCACCGCCATGTGGTCCATACTTATAATGAAAAGGCCTCTTGAGGCTATATCTCTGCAATGACATATTGACACTATATTGACACCCTGCTTTGATATATTGACACCAATCTTTGCATGTGTCATTGTTCCCTTATTCTGGCCACACCACATCAAGTTCGTAACCGTGCCACCTATTGGTTGAAAGTGATAAATCATTAAATCATTATTATTGACTGTATTTTTTATTTTACAGCTATTTTGCCTAAAATCACCTTAATAGGTCTTTGATTGCTCATTGCTGCAGTTGATCTGACATTGCCAGCCATTTTGGCATGTCTTGTCTTCTTTTTGCGCTTGGCCCCGATAATGGCTGCTTGCAGCTATATTTATTATTATTATTATTCCGCCATGGAAGTCTATGGCAGCCCATAGAACCGTTTGCGGGAAAGTTATGAAATTTGGTACACTGATAGAGGTCATTAACAATAGTATCCACACCAATTTTGGAGTCTCTAAATCAATCTCTCTAGCGCCACCACCTGTCCAAAGTTTGACTTATGTTTTTGCTATTAACTTTTGAACCATAAGGGCTAGAAACACAATCTTTTTTTCTTTTAATTCCTTGGCTCAAGACAATTCGATCACACCCTATGACGTCATTTCCGTCATTACAATTTTCCCGCCATTTTGAATTAACCGAAACCCAACTTTTTCGAACTCCTCCTAGGCCGTTGGTCCGATTTACACGAAAATTTAACCAGATCATCTCCAGACAGTGTTGACAAAAAAACATGGAATTCAAGTTGATTCGTTAAATCGTTTTTGATTAACACGCAAACAAATTTTACGTAACGCTTGAAAAAACACACTTAAGCCAATATCTCCGCAACGCTTTATTATATTCAAACCAAACTTGGTACAAGTCATCACAAGCATGACCTGAGGCAACATGCAGCGTTTCGGTGCAGCGCCACCTACTGGTCCAGAGATACGAAAAATGGCTATTTTTGCTTATAACTTCTGAACTGTTTGTCCAAAAGTCATAAAAGTGGTCTCATTAGATTCAGGACGGCATGCCGAGTCGTCTGATATCCAATTTTACCATATCGGCCATTTTGACTGTCGGCCATTTTGAATTATGTGCTAAAATGCTGTATTTAATGAACGCATGAACGGATTGTTACGAAACTCGGTATGGGTCATCAGCACGATGCTCTGAAGTAGCCTGACAAGTTTCAAAACAGCGCCACCTAGTGGATAATTTTTTTTTTCAAACGCTTATAACTTTGGGTGGGGTTGACTTATTTTCATGGGACTAACTTATTTTGTCTCCTGAATCCTTGCCGAGTCCAACGATACCAGACTTGCCAGGTTTCGGCGTATGGTTTGCGCAGCGCGGTAATTTAGCGCATAAAAAACTTTAGCTGATATCGTCAAAACCGCTAGTCCGATCGAGACGAAACCAGCGCCAGAAAATCGGAAACATAGGTCGATAGCTACATTTCAATGCCCAAATGTCAAAATATTGATAGTAAGGGGGTGTAAAATCCAATCAAAGTCAGGTGTCAGTCATTTTTCATGTGTTTTATCATATAAATGTCTATAACTCCAAAACCAAATGAGATATTTTCACCACAATTGACACAGACATGTATGGGCTCACTCCGAGGACACATAAAAGAAATGGTAGGATTGTGCCACTTGGTGGCGCTATAATAGAACAAAACATGAAATTCCCATTGACTACAATATAGTATTATGATCTAAAATGCTATACTTTACAAATGAATTGTTGTATCATTACGAAACTTGGTATGTACCATCAGCACCATGCCTTTAAGGTCCTTAAAAGGTTTCAAAACAGCACCGCCATGTGGTCCATACTTATAATGAAAAGGCCTCTTGAGGCTATCTCTCTGCAATGACATATTGACACTATATTGACACCATGCTTTGATTTATTGACACCAATCTTTGCATGTGTTATTGTTCCCTTATACTGACCACACCATATCAATTTTGTAACTGTGCCACCTATTGGTTGAAGGTGATAAATCATTAAATCATTATTATTGACTGTATTTATCATTTTACAGCTATTTTGCCTAAAATCACCTTAATAGGTCTTTAATTGCTCATTGCTGCAGTTGATCTGACATTGCCAGCCATTTTGGCATGTCTTGTCTTCTTCTTTGCGCTTGGCCCCGATAATGGCTGCTTGCAGCTATATTTAGGGGCCAAGCACCGAAGGTGCGGAGGCACCTATTGAAACCGTTAGCGTTCCTATTATTATTCTTCTTCTTCTTCCGCCATGGGAGTCTATGGCAGCCCATAGAACCGTTTGCGGGAAAGTTATGAAATTTGGCACACTCATAGAGGACAGTCTGAAGTGTCAACATAGCAAATTTGGAGTGTCTAACTCAATCCCTCTAGCGCCACCACCTGTCCAAAATATGACTCATGTTTATGCTAATAACTTTTGAACCATATGGGCTAGAAACAAAATTCTTTTTTCATCTAATTCATTGGCTCAAGCCGATTCGATTGCACCATATGACGTCATTTTCCGTCATAACAATTTTGCCGCCATTTTGAATTTTCCGAAAAACCTACTTTTGCGAACTCGTCCTAGACGGTTTATCCGATTTTCACGAAAATTTAACCAGATCATCTTCAGACCATGCTGACAAAAAAACATGGAATTCAAGAGGATTCGTCAAATCGTTTTTGATAAATGCGCAAACAAATTTTACGTAGCGGTTGCAAAAACACGCTTAAGGCAATATCTCAGCAACGCTTTATCGTTTTCAAACCAAACTTGGTACATATCATCGCAAGCATAACTTGAGGCAACATACAGCGTTTCGGCACAGCGCCACCTACTGGTCCAGAGATACGAAAAATGGCTATTTTTGCTTATAACTTCTGAACTGTTTGTCCAAAAATCATAAAAGTTGTCTCGTTAGATTCAGGACGGCATGCCGAGTCGTCTGATATCCAATTTTACCATATCGGCCATTTTGACTGTCGGCCATTTTGAATTATGTGCTAAAATGCTGTATTTAATGAACGCATGAACTGATTGTTACGAAACTCGGTATGGGTCATCAGCACGATGCCCTGAAGTAGCCTGACAAGTTTCGAAACAGCGCCACCTAGTGTATAATTTTTTTTTTCAAATGCTTATAACTTTGGGTGGGGTTGACTTATTTTCATGGGAGTAACTTTTTTTGTCTCCTGAATCCTCGCCGAGTCCAACGATACCAGACTTGCTAGGTTTCGGCGTATGGTTTGTGCAGCGTTGTAATTTAGCGCTTTAAAAACATTAGCTGATATCTTCAAAACCGCTAGTCCGATCAAGACGAAACCAGCTTCAGAAGTTCGTAAACAGAGGTCGATAGCAACATGCTAATGCCCAAATGTCAAAATATTGATAGTAAGGGGGTGTAAAATCCAATCAAAGTCAGGTGTCAGTCATTTTTCATGTGTTTTATCATATAAATGTCTATAACTCCAAAACGAAATGAGATATTTTCACCAAAATTGACACAGACATGTATGGGCTCACTCCGAGGACACATAAAAAAAATGGTAGGATTGTGCCACTTGGTGGCGCTATAATAGAACAAAACATGAAATTCCCATTGACTACAATGCAGCATTATGATATAAAATGCTATGCTTTACA
Source organism: Gobio occitaniae (assembly GCA_033150135.1). Lineage (NCBI taxonomy): Eukaryota > Metazoa > Chordata > Actinopteri > Cypriniformes > Gobionidae > Gobio > Gobio occitaniae. Next base: position 15,592 of record JARQWZ010008168.1, read on the forward strand.
AATGAATTGTTGTATCATTACGAAACTTGGTATGTGCCATCAGAACCATGCCTTTAAGGTACTTAAAAGGTTTCAAAACAGCACCGCCATGTGGTCCATACTTATAATTAAATGGCCACTTGTGGCTATATCTCTGCAATGACATATTGACACTATATTGACACCCTGCTTTGATATATTAACACCAATCTTTGCATGTGTCATTGTTCCCTTATTCTGGCCACACTACATCAAGTTCGTAACTGTGCCACCTATTGGTTGAAAGTGATAAATCATTAAATCATTATTATTGACTGTATTTTTTATTTTACAGCTATTTTGCCTAAAATCACCTTAATAGGTCTTTGATTGCTCATTGCTGCAGTTGATCTGACATTGCCAGCCATTTTGGCATGTCTTGTCTTCTTCTTTGCGCTTGGCCCCGATAATGGCTGCTTGCAGCTATATTTATTAGGGGCCAAGCACCGAAGGTGCGGAGGCACCTATTGTAATCGTTAGATTTCTTATTATTAGGGGCCAAGCACCGAAGGTGCGGAGGCACCTATTGTAATCGTTAGATTTCTTATTATTATTATTATTCCGCCATGGAAGTCTATGGCAGCCCATAGAACCGTTTGCGGGAAAGTTATGAAATTTGGTACACTGATAGAGGTCATTAACAATAGTATCCACACCAATTTTGGAGTCTCTAAATCAATCTCTCTAGCGCCACCACCTGTCCAAACTTTGACTAATGTTTTTGCTATTAACTTTTGAACCAAAAGGGCTAGAAACACAATCTTTTTTTCTTTTAATTCCTTGGCTCAAGACAATTTGATCACACCCTATGACGTCATTTCCGTCATTACAATTTTCCCGCCATTTTGAATTAACCGAAACCCAACTTTTTCGAACTCCTCCTAGGCCGTTGGTCCGATTTACACGAAAATTTAACCAGATCATCTCCAGACAGTGTTGACAAAAAAACATGGAATTCAAGTTGATTCGTTAAATCGCTTTTGATTAACACGCAAACAAATTTTACGTAACGCTTGAAAAAACACACTTAAGCCAATATCTCCGCAACGCTTTATTATATTCAAACCAAACTTGGTACAAGTCATCACAAGCATGACCTGAGGCAACATGCAGCGTTTCGGCGCAGCGCCACCTACTGGTCCAGAGATACGAAAAATGGCTATTTTTGCTTATAACTTCTGAACTGTTTGTCCAAAAGTCATACAAGTGGTCTCATTAGATTTAGGACGGCGTGCCGAGTCGTCTGATATCCAATTTTACCATATCGGCCATTTTGACTCTCGGCCATTTTGAATTATGTGCTAAAATGCTGTATTTAATGAACACATGAACTGATTGTTACGAAACTCGGTATGGGTCATCAGCACGATGCCCTGAAGTAGCCTGACAAGTTTCGAAACAGCGCCACCTAGTGTATAATTTTTTTTTCCAAATGCTTATAACTTTGGGTGGGGTTGACTTATTTTCATGGGAGTAACTTTTTTTGTCTCCTGAATCCTCGCCGAGTCCAACGATACCAGACTTGCTAGGTTTCGGCATATAGTTTGTGCAGCGTTGTAATTTAGCGCTTTAAAAACATTAGCTGATATCTTCAAAACCGCTAGTCCGATTGAGACGAAACCAGCGTCAGAAGTTCGGAAACATAGGTCGATAGCTAAATGCTAATGCCCAAATGTCAAAATATTGATAGTAAGGGGGTGTAAAATCCAATCAAAGTCAGGTGTCAGTCATTTTTCATGTGTTTTTTCATATAAATGTCTATAACTCCAAAACTAAAAGAGATATTTTCACCAAAATTGACACAGACATGTATGGGCTCACTCCGAGGACACATAAAAAAAATGGTAGGATTGTGCCACTTGGTGGCGCTATAATAGAACAAAACATGAAATTCCCATTGACTACAATGCAGCATTATGATATAAAATGCTATGCTTTACAAATGAATTGTTGTATCATTACGAAACTTGGTATGTGCCATCAGAACCATGCCTTTAAGGTACTTAAAAGGTTTCAAAACAGCACCGCCATGTGGTCCATACTTATAATTAAATGGCCACTTGTGGCTATATCTCTGCAACAGAGATGTATAGTAACGAAGTAGAACTACTTCACTACTGTACTTAAGTACTAAAAGGCAGTATCTGTACTTTACTAGAGTATTATTTTTTTCTCCTACTTCCACTTTTACTTCAGTACATATTTTCGATGAGTTTAATACTTTTACTCCGATATTTTTTTTTAAGTGCAGCATCGTTACTCGTTACAATTATAAAAATGTTAACCCACATTACCGCGCATGAGAGAGAGAGAGAGAGAGCGCGCGCGCAAGAGTGCGAGAGAGAGACAGAGCGCGCGAGAGAGAGACAGAGCGCGCGAGAGAGAGAGCCCCGCGAGCGCGCATTCACTGTCTTTAAAACAACACGAGCGTCTTGCGCTCAAATTGCTCTCTATTTGTTTACATAGTTAATGTGCACTGTGATGTAACATATACAAAAAATGAACAGCTGTATTTTTATTAACTAAGATTAACAAAGATTAATAAATACAGTAACAAATGTATTGATCATGGTTAGTTCATGTTAGTTATTAGTCTAATACATTAACTAATGTAATGTTAACAAATCAGACCATATTGTAAAGTGTTACAAACAAATAATTTACTCAGAACACCTCTTGAAATGAGAATATAAGTGTGCTTACCCCATTTTTTTTTTTTAGTAAGAGTGGTTATAGTAAGATTTAATCTTAATGAACTACAGTATTTTCAGGTTATTTATATGACAATATGTAGAAAAATTACCTACCAACATTGTGATTGTCCTTTAGCTTAATCATTTGAAATAATAAAAACAATATGATGTTCAAACTTTTGACTACTTTCTTTAATAACTACATAACACAATACTTGTACTTTTACTTTCAGTACTTGAGTAGTACATTTCAAAATAAACTACTTGCAATACTTAAGTACAAAAAATGTTGAATACTTTAGTACTTCTACTTAAGTGTGGTGCTTAAAGAGCACTTCAACTTCTACTCAAGTCACTTTTTTGATAAGGAACTTGTACTTTTACTCAAGTATGTGTCTCTAGTACTTTATACATCTCTGCTCTGCAATGACATATTGACACTATATTGACTAGGGATGGGCAACAGTGGTCGAGTAATCGAGTACTCGAACGTGACAGCGATCATCGATCATGAGAACGATGATCGCCCTGAAAAAAAATATATTTGTCTCTTTTTTTATTGGTTATTGCGTCGTTTTGCGCGGTACCGGAGGTCTGATTGGTTGGCGTTATACAGCACGCCTCATGACCGCGGCGAAATAAAGTGAAGAGGCGTACACTGCAGTGATGTCTGGAATCACTGATCATTAAATGGTTAGTGCAAGATGTGCAGCGCCAATCTGTCATAGCATTATAATGAGAACACCGTGGAAAATGCTGCTAAATGATCTGTGCTTAGTTCCCCGTTTATCAGCTTATCCTCAGAGAAACTAGCGAGAACACTCAGACTAGCACGTGAAGTTCATGTGCGCATTCGCGTCCTTTTCTGCAGATGCAGAAGATTACCTTTATGTTGTTTATCTGATTAATCTAATATAAAACGCGTTTGGTTGAGCTTAATAAGATAGAAAAGCGCTGCCGTTATACCGGCTGTTCATTCTCTTCAGTTTCAGCTCAAATGCATTAATGCTCGAGCTCGACATGGTTTAGAGACAGATATTCTTTTCAGATGGGCTATTTCTTTCTCAGAATCATTGACATTAGTAATGCAGCAGTGCTATACTGTTCTCGTATTTTTTTAACAGTAGACCTAGTTTATTTAAAGTTGTTTTTCGTTATGAGTTTGAAAACGCGCAGTGATGTCTGTAAACGCTTCGATCATGAATAATACAATTAAGTGCATGATGTGCAGTCAATCTGTCAAAGCATTATAATGAGAACAGGATTTTAATAAAATGTTGTTTCTGTGTGCTTTCGTTGTCTGTGTATCAGTGTTGTTAAGGGAAGAGCGCATTCAAAATGTTCCGTTTCAAACCCTTCGCCTGTAAAATCTAGCACGCTGAAGTTCACGTGCGCATTCACATCCTTTTGTGTTGATATATGTCGTAAGGTTCATAATAATCTTCATATTAACATTGATATAGGGTACGTTTGGTTGAGTTTATTAACCAGCTAGCAAGCTCTGCAGGGTGGTGTTATTCCACAGTTTCAGCTCAAAGGCAATGCTCGATATTACTGACTTGGTTATTTGAGTCCTTTTATAAAGATGTTTCTTTTTCAAAGACATTTATGCATCATAATCAAGCAGTTGTTTTTTGTTTTATATGTTCATGTTTTCATATACCTGTTTTCATGTCACGTTTGTATTTGTCAACAACCATTTTCTTAACAGTTTTCATTATCTCAATAACGGACATGCCCCGCCCCCTGCACATGCCCCGCCCCCAATTACTCGAGTACTCGTTTTTGAGACCTATCGATGATCGAAATGAGAAATTGACAAAAATGCCCATCCCTAATATTGACACCCTGCTTTGATATATTGACACCAATCTTTGCATGTGTCATTGTTCCCTTATTCTGGCCACACCACATCAAGTTCGTAACCGTGCCACCTATTGGTTGAAAGTGATAAATCATTAAATCATTATTATTGACTGTATTTTTTATTTTACAGCTATTTTGCCTAAAATCACCTTAATAGGTCTTTGATTGCTCATTGCTGCAGTTGATCTGACATTACCAGCCATTTTGGCATGTCTTGTCTTCTTCTTTGCGCTTGGCCCCGATAATGGCTGCTTGCAGCTATATTTAGGGGCCAAGCACCGAAGGTGCGGAGGCACCTATTGTAATCGTTAGATTTCTTATTAGGGGCCAAGCACCGAAGGTGCGGAGGCACCTATTGAAACCGTTAGCGTTCCTATTATTATTCTTCTTCTTCCGCCATGGGAGTCTATGGCAGCCCATAGAACCGTTTGCGGGAAAGTTATGAAATTTGGCACACTCATAAAGGACAGTCTGAAGTGTCAACATAGCAAATTTGGAGTGTCTAACTCAATCCCTCTAGCGCCACCACCTGTCCAAAATATGACTCATGTTTATGCTAATAACTTTTGAACCATAAGGGCTAGAAACAAAATTCTTTTTTCATCTAATTCATTGGATCAAGCCGATTCGATTGCACCCTATGACGTCATTTTCCGTCATAATAATTTTCCCGCCATTTTGAATTTTCCGAAAAACCTACTTTTGCGAACTCGTCCTAGACGGTTTATCCGATTTTCACTAAAATTTAACCAGATCATCTTCAGACCATGCTGACAAAAAAACATGGAATTCAAGTGGATTCGTCAAATCGTTTTTGATAAATGCGCAAACAAATTTTACGTAGCGGTTGCAAAAACACGCTTAAGGCAATATCTCAGCAACGCTTAATCGTTTTCAAACCAAACTTGGTACATATCATCGCAAGCATGACTTGAGGCAACATATAGCGTTTCGACGCAGCGCCACCTACTGGTCCAGAGATACGAAAAATGGCTATTTTTGCTTATAACTTCTGAATTGTTTGTCCAAAAATCATAAAAGTGGTCTCGTTAGATTCAGGACGGCATGCCGAGTCGTCTGATATCCAATTTTACCATATCGCCCATTTTGACTGTCAGCCCTTTTGAATTATGTGCTAAAATGCTGTATTTAATGAACGCATGAACTGATTGTTACGAAACTCGGTATGGGTCATCAGCACGATGCCCTGAAGTAGCCTGACAAGTTTCGAAACAGCGCCACCTAGTTTATAATTTTTTTTTTCAAATGCTTATAACTTTGGTTGGGGTTGACTTATTTTCATGGGAGTAACTTTTTTTGTCTCCTGAATCCTCGCCGAGTCCAACGATACCAGACTTGCTAGGTTTCGGCGTATGGTTTGTGCAGCGTTGTAATTTAGCGCTTTAAAAACATTAGCTGATATCTTCAAAACCGCTAGTCCAATCGAGACGAAACTAGCTTCAGAAGTTCGAAAACATAGGTCGATAGCTATACACTAATGCCCAAATGTCAAAATATTGATAGTAAGGGGGTGTAAAATCCAATCAAAGTCAGGTGTCAGTCATTTTTCATGTGTTTTTTCATATAAATGTCTATAACTCCAAAACTAAAAGAGATATTTTCACCAAAATTGACACAGACATGTATGGGCTCACTCCGAGGACACATAAAAAAAATGGTAGGATTGTGCCACTTGGTGGCGCTATAATAGAACAAAACATGAAATTCCCATTAACTACAATGCAGCATTATGATATAAAATGCTATGCTTTACAAATGAATTGTTGTATCATTACGAAACTTGGTATGCGCCATCAGAACCATGCCTTTAAGGTACTTAAAAGGTTTCAAAACAGCACCGCCATGTGGTCCATACTTATAATTAAATGGCCACTTGTGGCTATATCTCTGCAATGACATATTGACACTATATTGACACTCTGCTTTGATATATTGACACCAATCTTTGCATGTGTCATTTTTCCCTTATTCTGCCACACCACATCAAGTTCGTAACCGTGCCACCTATTGGTTGAAAGTGATAAATCATTAAATCATTATTATTGACTGTATTTTTTATTTTACAGCTATTTTGCCTAAAATCACCTTAATAGGTCTTTGATTGCTCATTGCTGCAGTTGATCTGACATTGCCAGCCATTTTGGCATGTCTTGTCTTCTTCTTTGCGCTTGGCCCCGATAATGGCTGCTTGCAGCTATATTTATTATTATTATTATTATTATTCCGCCATGGAAGTCTATGGCAGCCCATAGAACCGTTTGCGGGAAAGTTATGAAATTTGGTACACTGATAGAGGTCATTAACAATAGTATCCACACCAATTTTGGAGTCTCTAAATCAATCTCTCTAGCGCCACCACCTGTCCAAAGTTTGACTAATGTTTTTGCTATTAACTTTTGAACCATAAGGGCTAGAAACACAATCTTTTTTTCTTTTAATTCCTTGGCTCAAGACAATTCGATCACACCCTATGACGTCATTTCCGTCATTACAATTTTCCCGCCATTTTGAATTAACCGAAACCCAACTTTTTCGAACTCCTCCTAGGCCGTTGGTCCAATTTACACGAAAATTTAACCAGATCATCTCCAGACAGTGTTGACAAAAAAACATGGAATTCAAGTTGATTCGTTAAATCGTTTTTGATTAACACGCAAACAAATTTTACGTAACGCTTGAAAAAACACACTTAAGCCAATATCTCCGCAACGCTTTATTATATTCAAACCAAACTCGGTACAAGTCATCACAAGCATGACCTGAGGCAACATGCAGCGTCTCGGCGCAGCGCCACCTACTGGTCCAGAGATACGAAAAATGGCTATTTTTGCTTATAACTTCTGAACTGTTTGTCCAAAAGTCATAAAAGTGGTCTCGTTAGATTCAGGACGGCATCATGCCGAGTCGTCTGATATCCAATTTTACCATATCGGCCATTTTGACTGTCGGCCATTTTGAATTATGTGCTAAAATGCTGTATTTAATGAACGCATGAACGGATTGTTACGAAACTCGGTATGGGTCATCAGCACGATGCTCTGAAGTAGCCTGACAAGTTTCAAAACAGCGCCACCTAGTGGATAATTTTTTTTTTCAAACGCTTATAACTTTGGGTGGGGTTGACTTATTTTCATGGGACTAACTTAATTTGTCTCCTGAATCCTTGCCGAGTCCAACGATACCAGATTTGCCAGGTTTCGGCGTATGGTTTGCGCAGCGCGGTAATTTAGCGCATAAAAAACTTTAGCTGATATCGTCGAAACCGCTAGTCCGATCGAGACGAAACCAGCGCCAGAAAATCGGAAACATAGGTTGATAGCCATATGCTAATGCCCAAATGTCAAAATATTGATAGTAAGGGGGTGTAAAATCCAATCAAAGTCAGGTGTCAGTCATTTTTCATGTGTTTTATCATATAAATGTCTATAACTCCAAAACTAAATGAGATATTTTCACCACAATTGACACAGACATGTATGGGCTCACTCCGAGGACACATAAAAGAAATGGTAGGATTGTGCCACTTGGTGGCGCTATAATAGAACAAAACATGAAATTCCCATTGACTACAATATAGTATTATGATATAAAATGCTATACTTTACAAATGAATTGTTGTATCATTACAAAACTTGGTATGTACCATCAGCACCATGCCTTTAAGGTCCTTAAAAGGTTTCAAAACAGCACCGCCATGTGGTCCATACTTATAATGAAAAGGCCCCTTGAGGCTATATCTCTGCAATGACATATTGACACTATACTGACACCCTGCTTTGATTATTGACACCAATCTTTGCATGTGTTATTGTTCCCTTATACTGACCACACCATATCAATTTTGTAACTGTGCCACCTATTGGTTGAAGGTGATAAATCATTAAATCATTATTATTGACTGTATTTATCATTTTACAGCTATTTTGCCTAAAATCACCTTAATAGGTCTTTAATTGCTCATTGCTGCAGTTGATCTGACATTGCCAGCCATTTTGGCATGTCTTGTCTTCTTCTTTGCGCTTGGCCCCGATAATGGCTGCTTGCAGCTATATTTATTATTATTATTATTCCGCCATGGAAGTCTATGGCAGCCCATAGAACCGTTTGCGGGAAAGTTATGAAATTTGGTACACTGATAGAGGTCATTAACAATAGTATCCACACCAATTTTGGAGTCTCTAAATCAATCTCTCTAGCGCCACCACCTGTCCAAAGTTTGACTAATGTTTTTGCTATTAACTTTTGAACCATAAGGGCTAGAAACACAATCTTTTTGTCTTTTAATTCCTTGGCTCAAGACAATTCGATCACACCCTATGACGTCATTTCCGTCATTACAATTTTCCCGCCATTTTGAATTAACCGAAACCCAACTTTTTCGAACTCCTCCTAGGCCGTTGGTCCGATTTACACGAAAATTTAACCAGATCATCTCCAGACAGTGTTGACAAAAAAACATGGAATTCAAGTTGATTCATTAAATCGTTTTTGATTAACACGCAAACAAATTTTACGTAACGCTTGAAAAAACACACTTAAGCCAATATCTCCGCAACGCTTTATTATATTCAAACCAGACTTGGAACAAGTCATCACAATCATGACTTGAGGCAACATGCAGCGTTTCGGCGCAGCGCCACCTACTGGTCCAGAGATACGAAAAATGGCTATTTTTGCTTATAACTTCTGAACTGTTTGTCCAAAAGTCATAAAAGTGGTCTCATTAGATTCAGGACGGCATGCCGAGTCGTCTGATGTCCAATTTTACCATATCGGCCATTTTGACTGTCGGCCATTTTGAATTATGTGCTAAAATGCTGTATTTAATGAACGCATGAACTGATTGTTACGAAACTCGGTATGGGTCATCAGCACGATGCCCTGAAGTAGCCTGACAAGTTTCGAAACAGCGCCACCTAGTGTATAATTTTTTTTTTCAAATGCTTATAACTTTGGGTGGGGTTGACTTATTTTCATGGGAGTAACTTTTTTTGTCTCCTGAATCCTCGCCGAGTCCAACGATACCAGACTTGCTAGGTTTCGGCGTATGGTTTGTGCAGCGTTGTAATTTAGCGCTTTAAAAACATTAGCTGATAGCTTCAAAACCGCTAGTCCGATTGAGACGAAACCAGCTTCAGAAGTTCGAAAACATAGGTCGATAGCTATACACTAATGCCCAAATGTCAAAATATTGATAGTAAGGGGGTGTAAAATCCAATCAAAGTCAGGTGTCAGTCATTTTTCATGTGTTTTATCATATAAATGTCTATAACTCCAAAACTAAAAGAGATATTTTCACCAAAATTTGACACAGACATGTATGGGCTCACTCCGAGTTCACATAAAAGAAATGGTAGGATTGTGCCACTTGGTGGCGCTATAATAGAACAAAACATGAAATTCCCATTGACTACAATATAGTATTATGATATAAAATGCTATACTTTACAAATGAATTGTTGTATCATTACGAAACTTGGTATGTACCATCAGCACCATGCCTTTAAGGTCCTTAAAAGGTTTCAAAACAGCACCGCCATGTGGTCCATACTTATAATGAAAAGGCCTCTTGAGGCTATATCTCTGCAATGACATATTGACACTATATTGACACCCTGCTTTGATTTATTGACACCAATCTTTGCATGTGTTATTGTTCCCTTATACTGACCACACCATATCAATTTTGTAACTGTGCCACCTATTGGTTGAAGGTGATAAATCATTAAATCATTATTATTGACTGTATTTATCATTTTACAGCTATTTTGCCTAAAATCACCTTAATAGGTCTTTAATTGCTCATTGCTGCAGTTGATCTGACATTGCCAGCCATTTTGGCATGTCTTGTCTTCTTCTTTGCGCTTGGCCCCGATAATGGCTGCTTGCAGCTATATTTATTATTATCATTATTATTATTCCGCCATGGAAGTCTATGGCAGCCCATAGAACCGTTTGCGGGAAAGTTATGAAATTTGGTACACTGATAGAGGTCATTAACAATAGTATCCACACCAATTTTGGAGTCTCTAAATCAATCTCTCTAGCGCCACCACCTGTCCAAAGTTTGACTAATGTTTTTGCTATTAACTTTTGAACCATAAGGGCTAGAAACACAATCTTTTTTTCTTTTAATTCCTTGGCTCAAGACAATTCGATCACACCATATGACGTCATTTCCGTCATTACAATTTTCCCGACATTTTGAATTAACCGAAACCCAACTTTTTCGAACTCCTCCTAGGTCGTTGGTCCGATTTACACGAAAATTTAACCAGATCATCTCCAGACAGTGTTGACAAAAAAACATGGAATTCAAGATGATTCGTTAAATCGTTTTGATTAACACGCAAACAAATTTTACGTAACGCTTGAAAAAACACACTTAAGCCAATATCTCCGCAACGCTTTATTATATTCAAATCAAACTTAGTACAAGTCATCACAAGCATGACCTGAGGCAACATGCAGCGTTTCGGCGCAGCGCCACCTACTGGTCCAGAGATACGAAAAATTGCTATTTTTGCTTATAACTTCTGAACTGTTTGCCCAAAAATCATAAAAGTGGTCTCGTTACATTCAGGACGGCATGCCGAGTCGTCTGATATTCAATTTTACCATATCGGCCATTTTGGCTGTCGGCCATTTTGAATTATGTGCTAAAATGCTGTATTTTATGAACACATGAACGGATTGTTACGAAACTCGGTTTGGGTCATCAGCACGGTGCCTTGAATGAGCCCAAGAAGTTTCGAAACAGCGCCACCTAGTGGAGAAATTTTTTTTTTCAAATGCTTGTAACTTTAGGTGAGATTGACTTATTTTCATGAGAGTAACTTTTTTTGTCTCCTGAATCCTCGCCGAGTCCAACGATACCAGACTTGCCAGGTTTCGGCGTATTATTTGTGCAGCGTTGTAATTTAGCACTTTAAAAACATTAGCTGATATCTTCGAAACCGCTAGTCCGATCGAGACGAAACCAGCATCAGAAGTTCGGAAACATAGGTCGATAGCGTAACGCTAATGCCCAAATGTCAAAATATTGATAGTAAGGGGGTGTAAAATCCAATCAAAGTCAGGTGTCAGTCATTTTTCATGTGTTTTTTCATATAAATGTCTATAACTCCAAAACGAAATGAGATATTTTCACCAAAATTGACACAGACATGTATGGGCTCACTCCGAGGACACATAAAAAAAATGATAGGATTGTGCCACTTGGTGGCGCTATAATAGAACAAAACATGAAATTCCCATTGACTACAATGCAGTTTTATGATATAAAATGCTATGCTTCACAAATGAATTGGTGTATCATTACGAAACTTGAAATTGGCCATCAGCACCATGCCTTTAAGCTGCTTAAACGGTTTCAAAACAGCACCGCCATGTGGTCCATACTTATAATGAAAAGGCCTCTTGAGGCTATATCTCTGCAATGACATATTGACACTATATTGACACTCTGCTTTGATATATTGACACCAATCTTTGCATGTGTCATTGTTCCCTTATTCTGACCACACCACATCAATTTCGTAACTGTGCCACCTATTGGTTGAAAGTGATAAATCATTAAATCATTATTATTGACTGTATTTATCATTTTACAGCTATTTTGCCTAAAATCACCTTAATAGGTCTTTAATTGCTCATTGCTGCCGTTGATCTGACATTGCCAGAATTTTTGGCATGTCTTGTCTTCTTCTTTGCGCTTGGCCCCGGTATTGCTGCTTGCAGCTATATTTATTAGGGGCCAAGCACCGAAGGTGCGGAGGCACCTATTGTAATCGTTAGATTTCTTCTTATTATTATTATTATTATTCCGCCATGGAAGTCTATGGCAGCCCATAGAACCGTTCGCGGGAAAGTTATGAAATTTGGTACACTGATAGAGGTCATTAACAATAGTATCCACACCAATTTTGGAGTCTCTAAATCAATCTCTCTAGCGCCACCACCTGTCCAAAGTTTGACTAATGTTTTTGCTATTAACTTTTGAACCATAAGGGCTAGAAACACAATCTTTTTTTCTTTTAATTCCTTGGCTCAAGACAATTCGATCACAACCTATGACGTCATTTCCGTCATTACAATTTTCCCGCCATTTTGAATTAACCGAAACCCAACTTTTTCGAACTCCTCCTAGGCCGTTTGTCCGATTTACACGAAAATTTAACCAGATCATCTCCAGACAGTGTTGACAAAAAAAACATGGAATTCAAGTTGATTCGTTAAATCGTTTTTGATTAACACGCAAACAAATTTTACGTAACGCTTGAAAAAACACACTTAAGCCAATATCTCCGCAACGCTTTATTATATTCAAACCAAACTTGGTTCAAGTCATCACAAGCATGACCTGAGGCAACATGCAGCGTTTCGGCGCAGCGCCACCTACTGGTCCAGAGATACGAAAAATTGCTATTTTTGCTTATAACTTCTGAACTGTTTGTCCAAAAATCATAAAAGTGGTCTCGTTAGATTCAGGGCGGCATGCCGAGTCGTCTGATATCCAATTTTACCATATCGGCCATTTTGACTGTCGGCCATTTTGAATTATGTGCTAAAATGCTGTATTTAATGAACGCATGAACGGATTGTTACGAAACTCGGTATGGGTCATAAGCACGATGCTCTGAAGTAGCCTGAAAAGTTTCAAAACAGCGCCACCTAGTGGATAATTTTTTTTTTTAAACGCTTATAACTTTGGGTGGGGTTGACTTATTTTCATGGGACTAACTTATTTTGTCTCCTGAATCCTTGCCGAGTCCAACGATACCAGATTTGCCAGGTTTTGGCGTATGGTTTGCGCAGCGCGGTAATTTAGGGCATTAAAAACTTTAGCTGATATCGTCGAAACCGCTAGTCCGATCGAGACGAAACCAGCGCCAGAAAATCGAAACATAGGTCGATAGCTAAAAGTTAATGCCCAAATGTCAAAATATTGATAGTAAGGGGGTGTAAAATCCAATCAAAGTCAGGTGTCAGTCATTTTTCATGTGTTTTATCATATAAATGTCTATAACTCCAAAACCAAATGAGATATTTTCACCACAATTGACACAGACATGTATGGGCTCACTCCGAGGACACATAAAAGAAATGGTAGGATTGTGCCACTT
>JARQWZ010008169.1:0-29308 GCA_033150135.1 Gobio occitaniae
GGACCTAAATTGAGGTCCCCACGGGCACAAAAGCTTATAAATCATTCAGAATGAGTTTTTATGAAAATGTAAAAATGCAGAATGTCTCCTGTGAGGGCTAGGTTTAGGGGCAGGGGCAGTGTAAGGGGATAGAAAATATGGTTTGTACAGTATAAAAACCATTACGCCTATGGTGAGTCCCCAGAAGGATAGCGCACCAGACATGTGTGTGTGTGTGTGTGTGTGTGTGTGTGTGTGTGTGTGTGTGTGTGTGTGTGTGTGTGTGTGTGTGTGTGTGTGAGGACTGGTAATCCCTGATGTTGGGTGCTGCCCCTTTAAGGACGTTGTTCCGGTGAGCGCAAGTGATGTGATCGTGCAGGGAAAAACAAACTGAACTGAGTGAGAAAGCCATGTTGATCTCAAATGAAGATTTGAACATTTAACAATTCCAGCTAAAACTATTATCTAACATTATATTCCCAGCGTGGTGAGTAGTGTTATGTTGTTTAAGTGTTGTGATGGTTTGTGTATCACTATGAAGATCGCTATTTGCGATTAGCGCCTAAACGCCTAATGTTATATATTTGTTTTGTTTTAGACATTTACAGTTTGTATTGCCTGTAAAATATGTTGCATTTAGTTAAACAAAGTTTAATGCTTAGTACACAAAGCTGATGTTACAATGTTTTAGAAACGTATTTGGTGATGTGAACATTACTAGATAATAATTGTGAATTGTTTTGTGTTTGCAGTTTGACCACACACGCACACACATAAATGTGCACAAATACTCAACTAAAGTAAACTACAATAACAACGACCAAATGTGTACTGTGTGAGTTCTGCACAAGAGGAATAAAAGTAAAAAAAAAAAAAACAATTTCCAAATTAATGTTATCATTTCATGGGTAACACCTACGTTATGGGGACAAAATGTCCCCACAAAGATGGCAATATCCGAAATCCTCATCCTTGTGGGACATTTTTAGGTCCCCATGAGGAAAACATCTTATAAATCAGACTAAGTGATGTTTTTTGAAATGTAAAAATGCAGAATGTCTCCCTTGATGGGTAGGTTTAGGGGCAGTGTGTGTGTGTGTGTGTGTGTGTGTGTGTGATGGGTAGGTTTAGGGGCAGGGGCAGTGTGTGTGTGTGTGTGTGTGTGATGGGTAGGTTTAGGGGCAGAGGCAGTGTAGGGGGATAGAATATACGGTATGTACGGTATAAAAACCATTACGCCTATGGAAAGTCCCCATAAAACATGAAAACCCAACGTGTGTGTGTGTGTGTGTGTGGACACCAACTGGCAGCAGGAAGTGTGTCACTTTCAAAAATGCTTTAATTCACTGTCTAGCTTTAAAAACATACGAAATAATGTTTTATTCAAAATGTAAAAATGCAGAATGTTTTCTGTGATGGTAGGTTTAGGAGTAGGGGTAGTGTAGGGGGATAGAATGTACAGTTTGTACAGTATAAAAACCATTAAGTCTATGCAATGTCCTCTGCCTTTCCTCCCCCCCCCCCCCCCCTCACTCTCACTTTTTCACTGTGTGTGTGTGTGTGTGTGTGTGTGTGTGTGTGTGTGTGTCTTTCTCTCTTGATGGTGTTCATTTACCTCTTGAACCTGGATGAATTTAAAATGAATATACTATTTTTCAGATCAATATATTTATTTATTTAAAATAATTCATCTAAATACCACTCTCTGTATGCCCTCCCCTCGATGAACAGAAAATGGCAGCATTGTGTTAGTTTTGAAGCAGGATAAAAAAAAAAAACTTGTTTCTCTCTCTCTCTCTCTCTCTCTCTCCTCTCTCTCTCTCTCTCTCTCTCTCTCTCTCTCTCTCTCTCTCTCTCTCTCTCTCTCTCTCTCTGTGCATATGGGTGTGTGTGTGTGTGTGTGTGGAGGGGGATGGCTGGATATCCGTTGCCTGCAGCATACAACAGCATTCTGATGGTGTAAAGTTTAATTCATACATTTGTTGGCATAAATGTGGTGTATTCAGATTACTTTGATATAGTTATTTTACATTTAGCGGGTTTGACTTTATATTGTAGCAAATGATAACTTTACATTTGAAATTAAACTATGACATATCACTATTCAGACAGGACTAGTTTTCTAAATTATATTTGAGTTTCAATTCTCATCACCCAACATCTGTGATTTCAAATATATTCAAAATAATGTTTTCAGAGATTGAAGTAAAAAAAAATTCTCCCACCATTTAGATTTTATTTATTTTTGTTGTTAAAATCTTGTGAATCTTGTTCAATGTGCAGATTGCCTCTCTCTCAGTCCTTCCCCTCCCCCCTCCCCCCTCCCCCCTCACTCTCAGGCTCAGCCTGGGTGTGTGTGTGTGTGGGGTCCCTCTCTCACCCTGTGAGTTTGTGTGTGTGCCTTTCTCTCTTGATGATGATAATTTACCCCTTGCATATCAGAGACTATCACAAATAACTATCACTTGTGAATAAGTAAAAAAAGAACTATACAAATACCTTGAATTAAATACTGGCCTTCTGGACTTATAACATTTTGAGCAGGAAAATATAACTTTTGACATATTTGAAAGTGATCTATTTCATCCTATGACATTAAAAATCATCTACATTTAAATGACATTATGGGTGTGGCTTGTGGTGATAGTGGCACCAGCTGCTGCAGTAAATGTGACATATTCGAGCGATTAAAAAAAATGATCCTGTTTAAATGCATATTGCCTGCCATGCACAGTTAAGCTGATGCCACCGGGGTGGCGGTGCAACCGGCTTGGGCCCGTCATCGCTGCTCGCAGCTTTAATTATTATTAGGGCCCAAGCCCTGAAAGGGCGCAGAGCCCTATTGTTCTTCCTCTGTTTCTTATTAGGGCCCAAGCCCTGAAAGGGCGCAGAGCCCTATTGTTCTTCCTCTGTTTCTTATTATTATTATTATTATTATTATTATTTTATCGACTTCTCGGGCACTTTTGGGGCCCTTACCATGCTCAAAAACTCTTGAAACTTTGCACACACATCGGAATGCGCGGCCATCAGAGCCGGGCTGAAGCTGGTACCCGGGCGTGGCAGGGGGGCTCGACAGCGCCCCCTAAAGTGGGTCTGAAAACTTGGTCTATATATCAAACACACTTGCACGTACATGTATGAAACTCGGTACACATATAGACCTCATCGGGCCAAACAACTTTCGTGCTCTAAGTTACGTGTCAGCCCAACAGGAAGTGAGCTAATATGGGTTGTTCGGAAAACACATGCTCTGGAATTTAATATACTCCTCCGAGGCCATTGTTTCGATCATTGCCAAACTCGGTCAGCATGAAGTGAACATATTCAGGATGCTAAATTGCGAGCGGATTTTTGATATCTCAAATGGTTTGGCCGTGGCGAAGCAACGAATTTATGGCGAGAAAAGGGAAACAGGAAGTGTGTAATAACGTCTGCAAACATTGACTGATTTGGATGAAACTTCAGCTGTGTGTTCGTTGTAAGAGGCCGATCACATGGATATGACTTTTGTGAGTCAAAGTTATAGCGCCACCAACTGGCAGCAGGAAGTGTGTCACTTTCAAAAATGCTTTGAATCACCATCTTATTTTCACCAGATTAATTTCAAACTTCATCAGTATAATGTGAAAACATGACAGATAGAGACGTATGAAATAGATTCCTGAAATTTTAAATTTTGTTGCCATGGCAACGTGTCAAAGTTTAATAATCTTTTGGCTGTTTTGAGGCTCTTAGCATGCTTGAAATTGCTTGAAACTGCTTGAAACTCAACACACACATCAGAGATGTCAGTCAGTACACATTGGCAAAGCCTCAAAAACGGGCGGGGATGAGGGGCTCTCTAGCGCCACCTTTTGACAAAAGTGGGGGGGTTAGTTTTATCTACAGTCACCAATCTCGGTACATATATTGTTCTCTTCGATCCGGACAACTTTCTAATTTACAATCATTAGCTCCGACCAACAGGAAGTCAGATATTTTGGTTTGAAGGTAAATATTTGTATAATTCAGGGTCTGAGTTTTTACGTTCTCCTCGTAGGCGATTTATTCAATCTCCACCAAACTCGGTCAACATGAAACAAAGATACGGAAGATGCTAAAATGCGAACGGATATTGGATATCTCAAACGGTGTTGCCATGGCGAGGGATTAAATAAGGACAAAAAAAGGAGAACAGAAATTGTCTCATATCTTGTAAAATAATATTTTGATTTAAATTAAATTAAGATCGTATGTTCGGTAATTGAACTTGGATTAATTTAAAAGGACTATACTATTTTTCAGATCAATATATTTATTTATTTTAAATATTTTTTTAAATAATCAATTCAGTGTCTGTCTGTGCTGCTCTCCCCTCAATGAACACAAGATGGCAGCATTGTATTAGTTTTGAAGCAGGATAAAAAAAAATTCCATCTCTCTTTCTCTCTAAGGGGTGTGTGTGTGTGTGTGTGTGTGTGTGTGTGTGTGTGTGTGTGTGTGTGTGTGTGTGTGTGTGTGTGTGTGTGTGTGTGTGTGTGTGTGTGTGTGTGTGTGTGTGTGTGTGTGTGTGTGTGTGTGGCCAGGCCACCAACTGGCAGTGTGTCACTTTCAAAAGTGCTTTAATTCACTGTCTAGCTTTAAAAACATTCTAAACAATGTTTTATTCAAAATGTAAAAATGCAGAATGTTTTCTGTGATGGTAGGTTTAGGAGTAGGGGTAGTGTAGGGGGATAGAATGTACAGTTTGTACAGTATAAAAACCATTAAGTCTATGCAATGTCCTCTGCCTTCCTTTTGAAGGGGGGTTGGGGGTTAGCAACTAAAGCAAGCCTGTGTGTGTGTGTGTGTGTGTGTTTGAAGGGGGGTGGGGGTTGGCAGCTTAAGCATGCCTCTCTGCGTGTGTGTGTGTGTGTGTGTGTGTGTGTGTGTGTGTGTGTGTGTGTGCAGGCCCGTCGCGACAAGGCAGGCAAACCAAGCAATTGCTTGGGGCCTCGAGCTGGCCTGGGGCCCCAAGACAGCGACAGGTTAAGAATAAAATGAAACGACAAACTGTGTGAGCGCCCCATTGATAGTCAATGCAGTAAAGTGCAATGACACTGTTATCGGGATCCCCCTTAAGGGGCCCCTCTCAGAAGTCGCTGACAGCAGCCAGCCAACCACGCGATCTCTGCTGTCGGCAAAATACAAAATCTTCGGATTTGAAGCGGAATTTTATGCTTCAGGAAGCCAGAAAAGAAAAAAGAGAAAGGAAGAGGAGGATAAGAAAAAACAAGATAGTGGTATGTGATAAATTACACTGGATAAAATAGCTCTACTTGTCTTGTACAAAAAAAGTGTAAGTTTGCAGCAGGTAGGCTAGCAAAAATATGTTTATGTTAGCTATGTTACCTGCCTGACGGCAAATGCTGCTTGTAACGAACAGTTAGTGCAACTTTTTTTTCGAACAGACGGAATGACATGAGATTGCTATAGCTTTGTAATAGGTTTTGATGAAAGTGGCATAGCATGCTATACTAACTATTATTTATGCTATGCATAAATAACCTGGAATAGTTAATATAGCATGCTATATTAACAATTATTATAAACATTATTTAACCAGAAAGAGGCAGAGGAACATTATTTTTTTCATAGCTTATCTTAATGTGCTAGTGTCGGGATATATACGGTAGTGACAGTTTATGCAAATATGACATTATTTTTATGAGTTACCAATAGATCTTGAACAATTACTTTATTCTGTGGCAATTTTTACACTATTACATTTTGAAGTACAGTATCAGGACAACCCACATGTTTGACTGGTACTGTTATCTAATTTAACTAATTTAAAACTTTCTAATTTTAAATAAAAATGTCATGTGCTGTGTTTGCCAAGATCACGTATGATGCATATGCAGGGTATATGCAGGAATCCTGAAGTAAATTTTAATACCTTTTTAAGACTTTAAGACCTTCTCAAAATATTTAAAGACCTCATCGGCGATGAGAACTACTGTTGAGCAATAAAATAAAAAATATATAATCATAAGCTATAACAAAAATATATATTAAATTAGGTGAGTGGATAGTTAAAAAAATTTGCAATTACAAAAAGTAATTCTTGAAAAAACATCTCTGGACTAATTTTATAAAATCTAAAAATGTTAATGAAAAGGTACAAATTACTTTGTGTTCTTATTAAATACATTTATAAAAAAAACAATTTATATTTAATTTATATATGAATGTAAATAATTATATGGGCCTACACAAATAATATAACATTTCAAGATTTATAGTTTATTGTAAACGTAATGTGCAGCTCTGTAAAGGGGCAACAAATATATGATAGATACGTGAGAACAAGATTTTTTTTAATCATCTTTAAGTGCACAAAACTATGAAAATATATGAAAGCGTGGCACAATGCGCTTATGCGCATCCCGGGTGCAGAATGATGCGCTTAAAGCAACATGGAGTCAGAGGGCGCAGTGCACCGCGAGTGCACATTAAAAAGTTCACGGCATAAAGAGACGATGAGCGTTGAGCGCACAAATCCTAGTCTACTATGTATATCGGTCGGTTTCTTCACAGTTTTAAATTCCGGTTATTGTGCGTGTGATGCCTTGTGTTGTCACCCGGGTAGGGAGCACAACATCGTTCAGAAACCGCTAGATAAACTCCAGGAAGATAAATTATTTTATCTGCATATCAAGTATTATAACGGGAATATATCATCTTGGAGTGAGCTTTACCAAGTAGCTGACTGACTGTAACCAAACACGATGCGCAGTTTGAATGCTGAACGGAGAATGATGGACAGCTACAGTGGAGGAAAGACATTCAGACAGCTATGGAATGGCTTTAGATGACTTTGTACTAGCAAATCATAAAATACTAATAATGATTGCTGAAAGATCATGTGACAATATACATTTCTGATGATTATTTAATTACCACGACATGCCTAATCTGAGCAAGTGACTGCCTGTCTTGAGTTTTGTCGACAGACGGAGGTGGCACGAAATGTGACGGATGCGGCCGCTATGCAGGAAAAACCATGGAAAAACCCTGCGGTCATTGTTTAAACTCATCCTACTCCAACCAGGAGTCCGCAAATTTACATTTCCCCATTTCGGAGTCTGTTTCGCAACGTGTGGAGGGCGACACATCACCTAACTGCGCATTTCGCAAAATACGTGACATCACCCATAGACGGTGTGCGCGCCCGAGCTGATCTCACTGACATATCACTATTCAGACAGGACTAGTTTTCTAAATTATATTTGAGTTACAATTCTCATCACCCAACATCTGTGATTTCAAATATATTCAAAATAATGTTTTCAGAGATTGAAGTAAAAAAAACTTTCTCCCACCATTTAGATTTTATTTCTTTTTGTTGTTAAAATCTTGTGAATCTTGTTCAATGTGCAGATTGCCTCTCTCTCAGTCCTTCCCCTCCCCCCTCACTCTCAGGCTCACCCTGGGTGTGTGTGTGTGTGGGGTCTCTCTCTCACCCTGTGTGTGTGCCTTTCTCTCTTGATGATGATAATTTACCCCTTTCATATCATAGACTATCACAAATAACTATCACTTGTGAATAAGTAAAAAAAGAACTATACAAATACCTTGAATTAAATACTGGCCTTCTGGACTTATAACATTTTGAGCAGGAAAAGATAACTTTTCACATATTTGAAAGTGATCTATTTCATCCTATGACATTAAAAATCATCTACATTTAAATGACATCATGGGTGTGGCTTGTGGTGATAGTGGCACCAGCTGCTGCGGTAAATGTGACATATTCGAGCGATTTAAAAAAATTATCCTGTTTAAATGCATATTGCCTGCCGTGCACAGTTATGCTGATGCCACCGGCGTGGCGGTGCCACCGGCTTGGGCCCGTCATCGCTGCTCGTTATTATTATTATTATTATTTTATCGACTTCTCGGGCACTTTTGGGGCTCTTACCATGCTTGAAAACTCTTGAAACTTTGCACACACATCGGAATGCGCGGCCATCAGGGCCGGGCTGAAGCTGGTACCTGGGCGTGGCAGGGGGGCTCGACAGCGCCCCCTAGAATGCGTTTAGAAACTTGGTCCATGTATCAAACACACTTGCACGTACATGTATGAAACTCGGTACACATATAGATCTCATTGGGCCAAACAACTTTCGTGCTCATAGTTATGCGTCAGCCCAACAGGAAGTGAGCTAATATGGGTTGTTCGGAAAACCCATGCTCTGGAATTTAATATACTCCTCCGAGGCCATTGTTTCGATCATTGTCAAACTCGGTCAGCATGAAGTGAACATATTCAGGATGCTAAATTGCGAGCGGATTTTTGATATCTCGAAAAGTCTGGCCGTGGCAAAGCAACGAATTTATGGCGAGAAAAGGGAAACAGGAAGTGTGTTATAACTTGTGCAAACATTGAATGATTTAGGTGAAACTTCAGCTGTGTATTCGTTGTAAGAGGCCGATCACATGGATATGACTTTTGGGAGTCAAAGTTATAGCGCCACCAACTGGCAGCAGGAAGTGTGTCACTTTCAAAAATGCTTTGAATCACCATCTTATTTTCACTCGATTTACTTCAAACTTCATCAGTATAATGTGAAAACATGACAGATAGAGACGTATGAAATGGATTCCTAAAATTTCAAATACTGTTGCCATGGCAACGTGTCAAAGTTTAATAATCTTTTGGCTCTTTTGAGGCTCTTAGCATGCTTGAAATTGCTTGAAACTGCTTGAAACTCAACACACACATCAGAGATGTCAGTCAGTACACATTGGCAAAGCCTCAAAAACGGGCGGGGATGAGGGGCTCTCTAGCGCCACCTTTTGACAAAAGTGGGGGGGTTAGTTTTATCTACAGTCACCAATCTCGGTACATATATTGTTCTCTTCGATCCGGACAA
The DNA here is from genome assembly GCA_033150135.1 of Gobio occitaniae. NCBI lineage: Eukaryota > Metazoa > Chordata > Actinopteri > Cypriniformes > Gobionidae > Gobio > Gobio occitaniae. The sequence continues at coordinate 8,880 of JARQWZ010008169.1, forward strand.
CTTTCTAATTTACAATCATTAGCTCCGACCAACAGGAAGTCAGATATTTTGGTTTGAAGGTAAATATTTGTATAATTCAGGGTCTGAGTTTTTACGTTCTCCTCGTAGGCGATTTATTCAATCTCCACCAAACTCGGTCAACATGAAACAAAGATACGGAAGATGCTAAAATGCGAACGGATATTGGATATCTCAAACGGTGTTGCCATGGCGAGGGATTAAATAAGGACAAAAAAAGGAGAACAGAAATTGTCTCATATCTTGTAAAATAATATTTTGATTTAAATTAAATTAAGATCGTATGTTCGGTAATTGAACTTGGATTAATTTAAAAGGACTATACTATTTTTCAGATCAATATATTTATTTATTTTAAATATTTTTTTAAATAATCAATTCAGTGTCTGTCTGTGCTGCTCTCCCCTCAATGAACACAAGATGGCAGCATTGTATTAGTTTTGAAGCAGGATAAAAAAAAATTCCATCTCTCTTTCTCTCTAAGGGGTTTGTCTGTGTGTGTGTGTGTGTGTGTGTGTGTGTGTGTGTGTGTGTGTGTGTGTGTGTGTGTGGCCAGGCCACCAACTGGCAGTGTGTCACTTTCAAAAGTGCTTTAATTCACTGTCTAGCTTTAAAAACATTCTAAACAATGTTTTATTCAAAATGTAAAAATGCAGAATGTTTTCTGTGATGGTAGGTTTAGGAGTAGGGGTAGTGTAGGGGGATAGAATGTACAGTTTGTACAGTATAAAAACCATTAAGTCTATGCAATGTCCTCTGCCTTCCTTTTGAAGGGGGGTTGGGGGTTAGCAACTAAAGCAAGCCTGTGTGTGTGTGTGTGTTTGAAGGGGGGTGGGGGTTGGCAGCTTAAGCATGCCTCTCTGCGTGTGTGTGTGTGTGTGTGTGTGTGTGTGTGTGTGCAGGCCCGTCGCGACAAGGCAGGCAAACCAAGCAATTGCTTGGGGCCTCGAGCTGGCCTGGGGCCCCAAGACAGCGACAGGTTAAGCATAAAATGAAACGACAAACTGTGTGAGCGCCCCATTGATAGTCAATGCAGTAAAGTGCAATGACACTGTTATCGGGATCCCCCTTAAGGGGCCCCTCTCAGAAGTCGCTGACAGCAGCCAGCCAACCACGCGATCTCTGCTGTCGGCAAAATACAAAATCTTCGGATTTGAAGCGGAATTTTATGCTTCAGGAAGCCAGAAAAGAAAAAAGAGAAAGGAAGAGGAGGATAAGAAAAAACAAGATAGTGGTATGTGATAAATTACACTGGATAAAATAGCTCTACTTGTCTTGTACAAAAAAAGTGTAAGTTTGCAGCAGGTAGGCTAGCAAAAATATGTTTATGTTAGCTATGTTACCTGCCTGACGGCAAATGCTGCTTGTAACGAACAGTTAGTGCAACTTTTTTTTCGAACAGACGGAATGACATGAGATTGCTATAGCTTTGTAATAGGTTTTGATGAAAGTGGCATAGCATGCTATACTAACTATTATTTATGCTATGCATAAATAACCTGGAATAGTTAATATAGCATGCTATATTAACAATTATTATAAACATTATTTAACCAGAAAGAGGCAGAGGAACATTATTTTTTTCATAGCTTATCTTAATGTGCTAGTGTCGGGATATATACGGTAGTGACAGTTTATGCAAATATGACATTATTTTTATGAGTTACCAATAGATCTTGAACAATTACTTTATTCTGTGGCAATTTTTACACTATTACATTTTGAAGTACAGTATCAGGACAACCCACATGTTTGACTGGTACTGTTTACATGTTTTACTGGTACTGCCCACGTTTTACTGGTACTGTTTATTAAACTATTTAACAAGGTATTATAGTCATCGGTTGCAACTTTACAATAACCATCCAGATAATGTTTATAGACAGTTTACAAAACAACTAGTAACCCTTAAGTATTCCCAAAGTGTTGGGAATATCTGGTCCGTCTATCTATGTAAATGTAATGTTTATAGATGTTTAAAAAATGGTTACTTAAAGGTTTAAAAAAAAAAATTAATGATACAGTGGTGTTTTTTGCAAATGTTTTCAAATTTTATGCACAGTATATGCAACAACAGTATTTGCACTGTAAACCTTTTTATTAATATAAAGTGTGGGTGAACTTAAACTGTATGGCTATGCCACCGGCTTGGGCCCGTCATCGCTGCTCGCAGCTTTAATTATTCTTCTTCTTCTTCTTCTTCTTCTTCTTCTCCCGAATGAATCGCTTTTTTGGGGGCCTAAACATGCTCGAAAACTCACAAAACTTTCAAAACTCGTCCAAATTGGCGAAAATTTACGTCTGTTATGGTATTCAGAATTAGGCGTGGCAAAATGGCTCGACAGCGCCACCTAACGTAGTGCCCCTCCCGCTACGTTTCACGTAGAGCTATGAAATTCGGTATACACATGTAACAGCCCAATACCTACAAAAAAGTCTCTACGTGCAAAATCTCAAAACCAACAGGAAGTCAGATATTTTTAATTTTTTGTTGCAAAATGTGCCATTTCCAGACGTTGTACTTTAACGAACTCCTCCTAGAGATTTAATCAGATCAACATCATATTTGGTCAGTCTAATCTAAAGGCCTTTGCGACGTTAAATTGCGAAGATCTTGAGTTTTCCCTGAAGGGCGTGTCCGTGGCGGCCTTGCAAAATCTGATGTTTTGCCATAAAACAGGAAGTTGTTGTAACTCGGACATACAATGTCTGATCTGCCCCAAACTTCACATGTTTTATTAGAGTCCTTGCCTGAAGACATCAATATGCCAATATTCAGTGACAGTCATAGCGCCACCTGTGGGCAACAGGAAATGGCATGTTTTACGCTGTGATTAACTCCTCATTGAGATGTAACCAGATCAACATCATATTTGGTCATTCTAATCTAAAGGCCTTGGTGATGTTATATTGCGAAGATCTTGAGTTTTCCCTGAAGGGCGTGTCCGTGGCGGCCTGACAAAGTCTGATGTTTCGCCATGACACAGGAAGCTGCTGTAAGTCAGGCATACAATGTCCAACCTGCCACAAACTTCATATGTTTGATAAGAGTCCTGGCCTGAAGACATCTACATATGAGTTTCAGAATTAGGCGTGGCAAAATGGCTCCATAGCGCCACCTACAACATTTCAACTAAGTGCCCCTCCCGCTACGTTTCACGTACAGGTATGAAATTCGGTAGACATATGTAACAGCCCAATACCTACAAAAAAGTCTCTTGGTACGAAATCTGAAAACCAACAGGAAGTGAGATATTTTGATGTTTCTTTACTAAATTGATGCAAATTTTCCCATTTCCAGATGTTGTACTTTAATCAACTCTGCATAGAGATTTAATCAGATCAACATCATATTTGGTCAGTCTAATCTAAAGGCCTTTGCAACGTTAAATTTCGAAGATCTTGAGTTTTCACTGAAGGGCGTGTCCGTGGCGGCCTCGCAAAATCTGATGTTTTGCCATAAAACAGGAAGTTGTTGTAAGTCAGGCATACAATGTCCAACCTGCCACAAATTTCATATGTTTGATAAGAGTCCTGGCCTGAAGACATCTGCATATGAGTTTCAGAATTAGGCGTGGCAAAATGGCTCCATAGCGCCACCTACAACATTTCAACTAAGTGCCCCTCCCGTAATGTTTCACGTACAGGTATGAAATTTGGTAGACACATGTAACAGCCCAATACCTACAAAAAAGTCTCCTGGTACGAAATCTGAAAACCAACAGGAAGTGAGATATTTAGATTTTTCTTTACTAAATTGTTGCAAATTTTCCCATTTCCAGATGTTGTACTTTAATCAACTCCGCATAGAGATTTTATCAGATCAACATCATATTTGGTCAGTCTAATCTAAAGGCCTTTGCAACGTTAAATTGCGAAGATCTTGAGTTTTCACTGAAGGGCGTGTCCGTGGCGGCCTCAGAAATTTAGTTGTTTCGCCATGAAACAGGACATTGTTGTAACTCGGACATACAATGTCTGATCTGCCCCAAACTTCACATGTTTTATTAGAGTCCTTGCCTGAAAACATCAACATGCCAATATTCAGTGACAGTCATAGCGCCACCTGTGGGCAAAAGGAAATGGCATGTTTTACGCTGTGATTAACTCCTCATTGAGATGTAACCAGATCAACATCATATTTGGTCAGTCTAATCTAAAGGCCTTGGTGATGTTATATTGTGAAGATCTTGAGTTTTCCCTGAAGGGCGTGTCTGTGGCGGCCTGACAAAGTCTGATGTTTCGCCATGACACAGGAAGCTGTTGTAAGTCAGGCATACAATGTCCGAACTGCCCCAAACTTCACATGTTTGATAAGAGTCCTGACCTAAACACATCTACATGCCAATATTCAGTTAGTCATAGCGCCTCCTGCTGGCAACAGGAAATGGCATGCTTTATACTATAATTCATTCCCAGAAACACTTTTAAATATGCCATGAAATCCCAAACATGCTAGTAACACAATGAATCTTGCAACACGTGGATACGTGCTACTGTATGTGATTTACGCCATTAAACAGGAAGTTGTTGTAACTCAGGTATACAATGTCCGATCTGCCTCAAACTTCACATGTTTGATAATAGTCCTGACCTGAAGACTCTACATGGCAATATTCAGTTATAGTCGAAGCGCGACCTGCTGGCAGAAAGAAGTGTGGCACATTGAAGTGAGTTTGCCATATTTCTCCTATATTGACCCGCTTAAATGCATGTCGCCCACTATTCACTGTTTTCCTGAGGCCACCGGGTGGCGGTGCATGTGCGAGGGCCCTTTCATCGCTGCTAGCAGCTTTAATTAGGGCCCGAGCACCGATGGTGTGAGGACCCTATTGGATTTCGAAAGTTTATTAGGGCCCGAGCACCGATGGTGTGAGGACCCTATTGGATTTCGAAAGTTTATTATTAGGGCCCAAGCCCTGAAAGGGCGCAGAGCCCTATTGTTCTTCCTCAGATTATTCTTTGTTTTTTTTTTTTTTTTTTTTTTTTTTCGACTTCTCGGGTACTTTTGGGGCACTTAACATGCTCGAAAACTCTTGAAACTTCGCACAGGCGTCGGAATGCGCGGCCATCAGAGCCGGGCTGAAGCTGGTACCCGGGCGTGGCAGGGGGACTCGACAGCGCCCCCTTAAGTGGGGTCTGAAAACTTGGTCCATATATCAAACACACTTGCACGTACATGTATGAAACTCGGTACACATATAGACCTCATCGGGCCGAACAACTTTCGTGCTCATAGTTATGTGTCAGCCCAACAGGAAGTGAGCTATTATGGGTTGTTCGGAAAACGCATGCTCTGGAATTTAATATACTCCTCCGAGGCCATTGTTTCGATCATTGCCAAACTCGGTCAGCATTAAGTGAACATATTCAGGATGCTAAATTGCGAGCGGATTTTTGATATCTCGAAAAGTCTGGCCGTGGCGAAGCAACGAATTTATGGCGAGAAAAGGGAAACAGGAAGTGTGTTTTAACTTGTGCAAACATTGACTGGTTTGGATGAAACTTCAGCTGTGTGTTCGTTGTAAAAGGCCGATCACATGGATATGACTTTTGTGAGTCAAAGTTATAGCGCCACCAACTGGCAGCAGGAAGTGTGTCACTTTCAAAAATGCTTTGAATCACCATCTTATTTTCACCTGATTTATTCCAAACTTCATCAGTATAATGTGAAAACATGACAGATAGAGACGTATGAAATGGATTCCTGAAATTTCAAATACTGTTGCCATGGCAATGTGTCAAAGTTTAATAATCTTTTGGCTGTTCTGAGGCTCTTAGCATGCTTGAAATTGCTTGAAACTGCTTGAAACTCAACACACACATCAGAGATGTCAGTCAGTACACATGGGCAAAGCCTCAGAAACGGGCGGGGATGAGGGGCTCTCTAGCGCCACCTTTTGACAAAAGTGAAGGGCTTCGTTTCATCTACAATCACCAAACTCAGTATATATATTGACCTCATCGAGCCGGACAACTTTCTAATTTACAGTCATTAGCTCCGACCAACAGGAAGTCAGATATTTTGGTTTGAAGGGGAATTTTTGGTTAAATCGGGGTCTGAGTTTTTACGTTCTCCTCGTAGGTGATTTATTCAATCTCCACCAAACTCGGTCAACATGAAACAAAGATACTGAAGATGCTAAAATGTGAACGGATATTGGATATCTCAAACGGTGTTGCCATGGCGAGGGATTAAATAAGGACAAAAAAGGGAACAGAAATTCTCTGTGTGTGTGTGCTGCTCTCCCCTCAATGAACACAAGATGGCAGCATTGTATTAGTTTTGAAGCAGGATAAAAAAAAAACTTGTTTCTCTCTCTCTCTCTCTCTCTCTTGTTTGTGATTTATGAGGACACAAATTTGTATAATGACATGGGTATTACACTGGTATTACAACGTGTATGTGTGTGTGTTTAAAAACATACTAAAACCATGTTTTATTCAAATGTAACCAAATAGCTTTAAAATAATCATACTATTTTTCAGATCAATATATTTATTTTATTTAATATATTTCTTCTGAATATTTATTCTCTGTCTGCCCTCCCCTCACTAAAAGGTAGCAGTGTTGTTATTTTTCAAACTCTCTCTCTCCGTGTGTGTGTGTGTGTGTGTGTGTGTGTGTGTGTGTGTGTGTGTGTGTGTGCTTGTTTATGTGATTTATTAGGGACACAAATTTGTATAATGACATGGGTATTACACTGTTATTACAACGTAGTGGTTAATGAGGACATTTCATGTGTCCACATAATAAAAATATCTTTAAAAACATACTAAATAATGTATTATTAATATGTAACCAAGTAGCTTTAAAAATATACTACAAATTACAATGTAAACATGGTTTATGAGAATATTTCCTGTGTCCCATAAATGAAATAGCTTTAAGAGGTTTGTGTGTCTGTGTGTCTCTGTGTGTGTCTGTGTGTCTCTGTGTGTGTGTGTGTGTGTGTGTGTGTGTGTGTGTGTGTGTGTGTGTGTGTGTGTGTGTGTGTGTGTGTGTGTGATGGGTAGGTTTAGGGGCAGTGTAAAGGCCTGTTCACACCGGGACGATTTTCGCACGCGTTTATCGCCGACGTTTAACGCCTCGTGACTAAACAATGGGCGCCAATATGAGTGTTCACACCGACGCGCAAAACGCCAGGCGTAAAAGCGTCATTTTTTAAAAAACGCCTCGGGTTCGTTTTTTTATTTTGACGCGGCGCGTAAAAAACTGTCCGACCAATGAGATCGGCGCTTTTGTTCACGTGCCTGGAGCTGCTGAAGTGACAGTAAAACATGACTTGGTGGCGCTCGATCACAAAACGGTCTTGCCGAGCACACATTGATACGACGAAGAAGTAGTAAGTAGACAAAGAAGAAGATGAACTGCTAATGCTGCTTGCCAGTTAGCAAAAAGTGTGTGAATGGTTTTGTCCATATACATAATATGTCTATGGTTTTGGCAAGCACGTAAATACTGTCTCTCTTCTCCTTCTGTGTGACAAGCGAGTGTCAGAGGCTTAAAGTGCCGCAGCACCATCTTGTGTAATGGGAGCGCATCGACTGAATGTGCACGTTCACTCGGCGCAGCGCCAGTGAAAATCGCTTGGGTGTGAACACTCAAGACGCGCCGAAAAACGGCACGAAAAACGCTAGCGATAAGCGCGCGCGATATTCGTCCCGGTGTGTACAGGCCTTAAGGGGATAGAAAATACGGTTTGTACGGTATAAAAACCATTACGCCTATGGAATGCCCTCACATTTCACAAAAACAAACGTGTGTGTGTGTGTGTGTGTGTGTGTGTTTGTGTGTCCACCAACTGGCAGCAGGAAGTGTGTCACTTTCAAAAATGCTAAATCTCTGTCTTGTCTTCACCCGATTTACTTCAAACTTCATCAGTATAATGACAAAACATGGCAGATGTAGACATACGAATGGATTCCTGATATTTTACATACTGTTGCCATGGCAGTGTGTCAAAGTTTAATCATCTTTTGGCTGTTTTTGAGGCTCTTAGCATGCTTGAAATTGCTTGAAACTCAACACACACATCAGAGATGTCAGTCAGTGGAAATGGGCAAAGCCTCAGAAATGGGTGTGTTGAAGGGGTGTTTATTACAACATAATCATGGTTTATGAAGACATTTCATGTGTCCCCGTAAATCAAAATAGCTTTAAAAGCATACTAAACAATGTTTTAATAAAAATGTAAAAATGCAGAATGTTTTCTGTGATGGTAGGTTTAGGGGTTGTGTGTGTGTGTGTGTGTGTGTGTGTGTGTGTGTGTGTGTGTGTGTGTGCGATATGTAGGCTTAGGGGTAGTGTAGGGGGATAGAATTGACAGTTTGTACAGTATAAAAACCATTAAGTCTATGGAATGCCCTCTGCCTGTCTTTCCCCTTCCCCCTCTCTATCACTCTCTCTGTGTGTGTGTGTGTGGAGGGGGGGGGGGTGTGTCTCTCACCCTGTGAGTATGTGTGTGTGCCTTTCTCTCAGTCCTTCCCCTCCCCCCTCACTCTCCCTCTATCATTGTGTGTGTGTGTGTGTGTGTGTGTGTGTGTGTGTGTGTGTGTGTGACTTTCTCTATTTATTTTTTATATTGGACCACACATATTGATTTCAAATATATTCAACATATTTTTTTCAGAGAGTGAAATAAAAATAAAATTTCTCCCACCATTTAGATTTTATTTCTTTTTGTTGTTAAAATCTTGTGAATCTTGTTCAATGTGCAGAGTGCCTCTCTCTCAGTCCTTCCCCTCCCCCCTCACTCTCAGGCTCACCCTGGGTGTGTGTGTGTTTGAGTGTGTGCGTGCACGTGTGTGTGTGTTGTGTGTGTGTGTGTGTGTGTGTGTGTGGGGGGGGGGGGGGGTGTGTCTCTCTCACCCTGTGAGTTTGTGTGTGTGCCTTTCTCTCTCGGAATGATAATTTACCCCTTTCGTATCATAGACGAAAGCTATCACTTTAGTGTGAATAAGTAAAAAATGACAAACACCTTGAATTAAATACTGGCCTTCTGGACTTACAAAATTTTGAGCAGGAAAATATAACTTTTATTTATTTTATACTATGACATTAAAATTAATCTAGATTTAAATTACATCATGGGTGTGGCTTGTGGTGATAGTGGCACCAGCTGCTGCAGTAAATGTGGCATATTCGAGCGATTCTAGAATATTCTCCTGTTTAAATGCATATTGCCTGCCGTGCACAGTTAAGCTGATGCCACCGGCATGGCGGTGCCACCGGCTTGGGCCCGTCATCGCTGCTCGCAGCTTTAATTATTATTATTCTTCTTCTTCTTCTTCTTCTTCTCCCGAATGAATCGCTTTTTTGGGGGCCTAAACACGCTCGAAAACTCACAAAACTTTCAAAACTCGTCCAAATGGGCGAAAATTTACGTCTGTTATGGTATTCAGAATTAGGCGTGGCAAAATGGCTCGACAGCGCCACCTAACGTAGTGCCCCTCCCGCTACGTTTCACGTAGAGCTATGAAATTCGGTATACACATGTAACAGCCCAATACCTACAAAAAAGTCTCTACGTGCAAAATCTGAAAACCAACAGGAAGTCAGATATTTTTTAGTTTTTGTTGCAAAATGTGCCATTTCCAGACGTTGTACTTTAACGAACTCCTCCTAGAGATTTAATCAGATCAACATCATATTTGGTCAGTCTAATTTAAAGGCCTTTGCGACGTTAAATTGCGAAGATCTTGAGTTTTCCCTGAAGGGCGTGTCCGTGGCGGCCTCGCAAAATCTGATGTTTCGCCATGAAAAAGGAAGTTGTTGTAACTCGGACATACAATGTCTGATCTGCCACAAACTTCACATGTTTTATTAGAGTCCTTGCCTGAAGACATCAATATGCCAATATTCAGTGACAGTCATAGCGCCACCTGTGGGGAACAGGAAATGGCATGTTTTACGCTGTGATTAACTCCTCATTGAGATGTAACCAGATCAACATCATATTTGGTCAGTCTAATCTAAAGGCCTTGGTGATGTTATATTGTGAAGATCTTGAGTTTTCCCTGAAGGGCGTGTCCGTGGCGGCCTGTCAAAGTCTGATGATTCGCCATGACACAGGAAGCTGTTGTAAGTCAGGCATACAATGTCCGATCTGCCCCAAACTTCACATGTTTGATAAGAGTCCTGGCCTGAAGACATCTACATATAAGTTTCAGAATTAGGCGTGGCTAAATGGCTCCATAGCGCCACCTACAACATTTCAACTAAGTGCCCCTCCCGCTACGTTTCACGTACAGGTATGAAATTCGGTAGACATATGTAACAGCCCAATACCTACAAAAAAGTCTCTTGGTACGAAATCTGAAAACCAACAGGAAGTGAGATATTTTGATTTTTCTTTACTAAATTGTTGTAAATTTTCCCATTTCCAGATGTTCTACTTTAATCAACTCCGCGTAGAGATTTAATCAGATCAACATCATATTTGGTCAGTCTAATCTAAAGGCCTTGGTAATGTTATATTGTGAAGATCTTGAGTTTTCCCTGAAGGGCGTGTCCGTGGCGGCCTCGCAAAATCTGATGTTTTGCCATGAAACAGGAAGTTGTTGTAAGTCAGACATACAATGTCCAACCTGCCACAAACTAAATATGTTTGATAAGAGTCCTGGCCTGAAGACATCTGCATATGAGTTTCAGAATTAGGCGTGGCAAAATGGCTCCATAGCGCCACCTACAACATTTCAACTAAGTGCCCCTCCCGTAATGTTTCACGTACAGGTATGAAATTTGGTAGACACATGTAACAGCCAAATACCTACAAAAAAGTCTCCTGGTACGAAATCTGAAAACCAACAGGAGTGAGATATTTAGATTTTTCTTTACTAAATTGTTGCAAATTTTCCCATTTCCAGATGTTGTACTTTAATCAACTCCGCATAGAGATTTTATCAGATCAACATCATATTTGGTCAGTCTAATCTAAAGGCCTTTGCAACGTTAAATTGCGAAGATCTTGAGTTTTCACTGAAGGGCGTGTCCGTGGCGGCCTCAGAAATGTAGTTGTTTCGCCATGAAACAGGACATTGTTGTAACTCGGACATACAATGTCTGATCTGCCCCAAACTTCACATGTTTTATTAGAGTCCTTGCCTGAAAACATCAACATGCCAATATTCAGTGACAGTCATAGCGCCACCTGTGGGCAACAGGAAATGGCATGTTTTACGCTGTGATTAACTCCTCATTGAGATTTAATCAGATCAACATCATATTTGGTCAGTCTAATCTAAAGGCCTTGGTGATGTTATGTTGTGAAGATCTTGAGTTTTCCTGAAGGGCGTGTCCGTGGCGGCCTGACAAAGTCTGATGTTTCGCCATGACACAGGAAGCTGTTGTAAGTCAGGCATACAATGTCCGAACTGCCCCAAACTTCACATGTTTGATAAGAGTCCTGACCTAAACACATCTACATGCCAATATTCAGTTAGTCATAGCTCCTCCTGCTGGCAACAGGAAATGGCATGCTTTATACTATAATTCATTCCCAGAAACACTTTTAAATATGCCATGAAATCCCAAACATGCTAGTAACACAATAAATCTTGCAACACGTAGATACGTGCTACTGTATGTGATTTACGCCATTAAACAGGAAGTTGTTGTAACTCAGGTATACAATGTCCGATCTGCCCTCAAACTTCACATGTTTGATAATAGTCCTGACCTGAAGACTATACATGGCAATATTCAGTTATAGTCGAAGCGCGACCTGCTGCAGAAAGAAGAGTGGCACATTGAAGTGAGTTTGCCATATTTCTCCTATATTGACCCGCTTAAATGCATGTCGCCCACTATTCACTGATTTCCTGAGGCCACCGGGTGGCGGTGCATGTGCGAGGGCCCTTTCATCGCTGCTAGCAGCTTTAATTATTATTATTATTCTTCTTCTTCTTCTTCTTCTCCCGAATGAATCGCTTTTTTGGGGGCCTAAACACGCTCGAAAACTCACAAAACTTTCAAAACTCGTCCAAATTGGCGAAAATTTACGTCTGTTATGGTATTCAGAATTAGGCGTGGCAAAATGGCTCGACAGCGCCACCTAACGTAGTGCCCCTCCCGCTACGTTTCACGTACAGCTATGAAATTCGGTATACACATGTAACAGCCCAATACCTACAAAAAGTCTCTCCGTGCAAAATCTGAAAACCAACAGGAAGTCAGATATTTTTAATTTTTTGTTGCAAAATGTGCCATTTCCAGACGTTGTACTTTAACGAACTCCTCCTAGAGATTTAATCAGATCAACATCATATTTGGTCAGTCTAATCTAAAGGCCTTTGCGACGTTAAATTGCGAAGATCTAGAGTTTTCCCTGACGGGCGTGTCCGTGGCGGCCTCGCAAAATCTGATGTTTCGCCATGAAAAAGGAAGTTGTTGTAACTCGGACATACAATGTCCGATCTGCCCCAAACTTCACATGTTTATTAGAGTCTTTGCCTGAAGACATCAACATGCCAATATTTAGTGACAGTCATAGCGCCACCTGTGGGCAACAGGAATGGCATGTTTTACGCTGTGATTAACTCCTCATTGAGATGTAACCAGATCAACATCATATTTGGTCAGTCTAATCTAAAGGCCTTGGTGATGTTATATTGCGAAGATCTTGAGTTTTCCCTGAAGGACGTGTCCGTGGCGGCCTGACAAAGTCTGATGTTTCGCCATGACACAGGAAGCTGTTGTAAGTCAGGCATACAATGTCCAACTGCCACAAACTTCATATGTTTGATAAGAGTCCTGGCCTGAAGACATCTACATGAGTTTCAGAATTAGGCGTGCAAAATGGCTCCATAGCGCCACCTACAACATTTCAACTAAGTGCCCCTCCCGCTACGTTTCACGTACAGGTATGAAATTTGGTAGACATATGTAACAGCCAATACCTACAAAAAAGTCTCTTGGTACAAAATCTGAAAACCAACAGGAAGTGAGATATTTTGATTTTTCTTTACTAAATTGTTGTAAATTTTCCCATTTCCAGATGTTCTACTTTAATCAACTCCGCGTAGAGATTTAATCAGATCAACATCATATTTGGTCAGTCTAATCTAAGGCCTTGGTAATGTTATATTGTGAAGATCTTGAGTTTTCACTGAAGGGCGTGTCCGTGGCGGCCTCGCAAAATCTGATGTTTTGCCATGAAACAGGAAGTTGTTGTAAGTCAGACATACAATGTCCAACCTGCCACAAACTTCATATGTTTGATAAGAGTCCTGGCCTGAAGACATCTGCATATGAGTTTCAGAATTAGGCGTGGCAAAATGGCTCCATAGCGCCACCTACAACATTTCAACTAAGTGCCCCTCCCGCTACGTTTCACGTACAGGTATGAAATTCGGTAGACACATGTAACAGCCCAATACCTACAAAAAAGTCTCCTGGTACATAATCTGAAAACCAACAGGAAGTGAGATGTTTTGATTTTTCTTTACTAAATAGTTGCAAATTTTCCCATTTCCAGATGTTGTACTTTAATCAACTCCGCATAGAGATTTTTATCAGATCAACATCATATTTAGTCAGTCTAATCTAAAGCCCTTTGGCAACGTTAAATTGCGGTGATCTTCAGTTTTCACTGAAGGACGTGTCCGTGGCGGCCTCAGAAATTTCGTTGTTTTGCCATGAAACAGGACATTGTTGTAACTCGGACATACAATGTCTGATCTGCCCCAAACTTCACATGTTTTATTAGAGTCCTTGCCTGAAGACATCAACATGCCAATATTCAGTGACAGTCATAGCACCACCTGTGGGCAACAGGAAATGGCATGTTTAACACTGTGATTAACTCCTCATTGAGATGTAACCAAATCAACATCCTATTTGGTCAGTCTAATCTAAAGGCCTTGGTGATGTTATATTGTGAAGATCTAGAGTTTTCCCTGAAGGGCGTGTCCGTGGTGGCCTGACAAATTATGATGTTTCGCCATGACACAGAAAGCTGTAGTAAGTCAGGCATACAATGTCCGATCTGCCCCAAACTTCACATGTTTGATAAGAGTCCTGACCTAAACCCATCTACATGCCAATATTCAGTTAGTCATAGGGCCACCTGCTGGCAACAGGAAATGAGATGCTTTATACTATAATTCACTCCCAGAAAAACGTTTAAATATGCCATGAAATCCCAAACATGCTAGAAACATAATAAGTCTTGCAACACGTGGATACTTGTTACTGTATGTGATTTACGCCATTAAACAGGAAGTTGTTGTAACTCAGGTATACAATTTCCGATCTGCCTCAAACTTCACATGTTTGATAATAGTCCTGACCTGAAGACTATACATGGCAATATTCAGTTATAGTCGAAGCGCCACCTGCTGGCAGATGGAAGTGTGGCACATTGAAGTGAGTTTGCCATATTTCTCCTATATTTACCCGCTTAAATGCATGTCGCCCACTATTCACTGTTTTCCTGAGGCCACCGGGTGGCGGTGCATGTGCGAGGGCCCTTTCATCGCTGCTAGCAGCTTTAATTAGGGCTCAAGCCTGAAAGGGCGCAGAGCCCTATTGTTCCCTAAGGATTATTCTTTTTCTTTTTTTTTTTTTTTCTTTTTTTTTTCCGACTTCTCGGGTACTTTTGGGCACTTAACATGCTCGAAAACTCTTGAAACTTTGCACACACGTCGGAATGCGCGGCCATCAGAGCCGGGCTGAAGCTGGTACCCGGGTGTGGCAGGGGGGCTCGACAGCGCCCCCTAAGGTGGGGTCTGAAAACTTGGTCTATATATCAAACACACTTGCACGTACATGTTTGAAACTCGGTACACATATAGACCTTATCGGGCCCGAACAACTTTCGTGCTCATAGTTATGCGTCAGCCCAACAGGAAGTGAGCTATTATGGGTTGTTCGAAAACCCATGCTCTGGAATTTAATATACTCCTCCGAGGCCATTGTTTCGATCATTGCCAAACTCGGTCAGCATGAAATGAACATATTCAGGATGCTAAATTGCGAGCGGATTTTTGATATCTTAAACGGTTTGGCCGTGGCGAAGCAACGAATTTATGGCGAGAAAAGGGAAACAGGAAGTGTGTTTTAACTTGTGCAAATATTGACTGATTTGGATGAAACTTCAGCTGTGTGTTTGTTGTAAGAGGCCGATCACATGGATATGACTTTTGTGAGTCAAAGTTATAGCGCCACCAACTGGCAGCAGGAAGTGTGTCACTTTCAAAATGCTTTGAATCACCATCTTATTTTCACCAGATTTACTTCAAACTTCATCAGTATAATGTGAAAACATGACAGATAGAGACGTATGAAATGGATTCCTAAAATTTCAAATACTGTTGCCATGGCAACGTGTCAAAGTTTAATAATCTTTTGGCTGTTTTGAGGCTCTTAGCATGCTTGAAATTGCTTGAAACTGCTTGAAACTCAACACACACATCAGAGATGTCAGTCAGTACACATGGGCAAAGCCTCAGAAACGGGCGGGGATGAGGGGCTCTCTAGCGCCACCTTTTGACAAAAGTGAAGGGCTTCGTTTCATTCTACAATCACCAAACTCAGTATATATATTGACCTCATCGAGCCGGACAACTTTCTAATTTACAGTCATTAGCTCCGACCAACAGGAAGTCAGATATTTTGGTTTGAAGGTGAATTTTTGGTTAAATCGGGGTCTGAGTTTTTACGTTCTCCTCGTAGGCGATTTATTCAATCTCCACCAAACTCGGTCAACATGAAACAAAGATACGGAAGATGCTAAAATGCGAACGAATATTGGATATCTCAAACGGTGTTGCCATGGCGAGGGATTAAATAAGGACAAAAAAGGGGAACAGAAATTGTCTAATATCTTGTAAAATCATATTTTGATTTCAATTAAATTAGATTGTATGTTTGGTAATTGAATTTAGATTAATTTAAAATTACTATAATATTTTTCAGAAGAATATATATATTTTTTATAAATATTTCTTTGAATAGTCTAATGTGCCTGCATGTGTGTGCTGCCCTTCCCTCAATGAACACAAGATGGCAGCATTGTGTTAGTTTTGAAGCAGGATAAAAAAACCTTGTTTCTCTCTCTCTCTCTCTCTCTCTCTCTGTGTGTGTGTGTGTGTGTGTGTGTGTGTGTGTGTGTGTGTGTGTGTGTGTTTCTGAGGACATACATTTGTAGACATTTCATGTGTCCCCATACATATATTGTTCTCTTCGAGCCGGACAACTTTCTAATTTACAGTCATTAGCTCCGACCAACAGGAAGTCAGATATTTTGGTTTGAAGGTGAATATTTCGTTTTTATATCCATTTTTGCTTAGCGTTACATGATCACGCTCCTATCATGTAAATGCTTCCAAGCGCGACAAGACACAAGAGAGCGCGCTGTATGCCAGTGTCCTGTCTGTGTGTGTGTGTGTGTGTGTGTGTGTGTCAGTGTCCTGTCTGTGTGTGTGTGTGTGTGTGTGTGTGTGTATGTGTGTGTGTCAGTGTCCTGTCTGTGTGGATGCGTCTCATGTCAGCTAATCAAGGGACACTGACACACACACACACACACACACACACACACTCGACGCATAGATAGACTCGCGTCAGTTTCCTGCTCACATCGAGTTCTCTTTTGCTCTTGAAGAAACAATAACACAGAGGATTTGAGTATTCTCATATTAGAGTCTTAAATTAGTTAAATAACGTCTTAAATGAACTTTAAAGAGTTGTGAGGAAATGAGATGCCGCGGGACCGCGCGTGAGATCCGCGGTTGTTCTTAAAGTGACAGGAGCACTGATGATGCCTGTCATTAATGTTCATCAAAGAACAACGGGAACAGAGAAATTGTAGCTTTAATGATGATTCATCTAGATTTCATTTATTATTTATGCAGTTAAGGAATGTTTGATAACTATTACATTTCTGTATAACAGGGAAGGCCATGGGTAAATATAACATTTATTATTTTGGGTTTATGTAAAGATTTTCTTTTTAAAGCTACACTGTGTAACTTTTTTAGTCTATTCTTATCTAAAAACACTTAGTTCTTTCAAAATTATATGTGCTCATTAATGTATATTTACTTCTTTCAAGTAATAAAGTATTCTCGTAAGTTATAATATGCCATTGAAAATACATAAGGTAATGGGATCTAACGGTGGTCGCTATGTTGCCCCTCCATCTTGAAAGTACATTAGCCAAAGAGGGACATACCCGTAAATTCAAGCTTCGCCTTTCGGGTTTTAACCGGGTTTTAACACTGTGCGCGTCAACTTGTTCAGACTTGTCTGGTGCATCCGCAGAGAGTTTTCATCTCAGCAGCTCCAGTAACAGTTATACGGAGTTTTCCTGGCTTGTTTATTCCTCAAAAGTCTGTTTTTCCTTGTGTGGTATTTCTGTGCGTTAATAACTCCGTAAGTTATAATAGTTATTGTCATTGTAGATGTGTTTCAGAGTGTGTCATCGCGTAATTCAGTTGATGTCACCTCAGAAGTATTTTTGTGTCAACATACAATAGCGTAATGCTCACCTATTTGAATAATCATTCAGTTATTAACAATGTTTATTCGTTTATAGAAAATATTTGCTTGTAATGTATGTTGATGGAAAAATGTATCATGTCTGATCGGCATATTAACACTTGTTATACAGAGCTAAACCTGCGCACACACTTTTGTAACCGGACACCGCTTGTTAGCAGCGGCAGCTCAGCTCCTTTTAATGCAGCTGCATTTAGCGCCTATATATGGTACAATAAGCTCTGGTTTACGGTTACATTATACAAATGTAACTTATAAGTATAGTTATACAGTTCTTAACTGTGTATATTCTGTCATGTCATTATCATGTATATTTAGTGTAGTGTAGGGGGATAGCATGTACAGTTTGTACAGTATAAAAACCATTAAGTCTATGCAATGTCCTCTGCCTTTCCTTCCCCTCCCCCCCTCACTCTCACTTCCTCACTGTGTGTGTGTGTGTGTGTGTGTGTGTGTGTGTGTGTGTGTGTGTGTGTGTGTGTGTGTGTGTGTGTGTGTGTGGCCACCAACTGGCAGCAGGAAGTGTGTAACTTTCAAAATGTTAAATCACTGTCTTGTTTTCCCCCGATTTACTTCAAACTTCATCAGTATAATGACAAAAACATGGCAGATATAGACATACGAATGGATTCCTGATATTTTAAATACTTTCTACTTTACAGTCATTAGCTCTGACCAACAGGAAGTCAGATATTTTGGTTTGAACGTGAATATTTGTATAATTCCTCTTAGCATGCTTGAAATTACTTGAAACTCAACACACACATCAGAGATGTCAGTCAGTGGAAATGGGCAAAGCCTCAGAAATGGGTGTGTTGGAGGGGTGTTTATTACAACATAATCATGGTTTATGAAGACATTTCATGTGTCCCCGTAAATCAAAATAGCTTTAACAGCATACTAAACAATTTTTTAATAAAAATGTAAAATGCAGAATGTTTTTCTGTGATGGTAGGTTTAGGGGTAGTGTGTGTGTGTGTGTGTGTGTGTGTGTGTGTGTGTGGTGTGTGTGTGTGTGTGTGTGTGCGATATGTAGGCTTAGGGGTAGTGTAGGGGGATAGAATGTACAGTTTGTACAGTATACAAACCATTAAGTCTATGGAATGCCATCTGCCTGTCTTTCCCCTTCCCCCTCTCTATCTGTGTGTGTGTGTGTGGGGGGGGGTCTCTCTCTCACCCTGTGAGTTTGTGTGTGTGCCTTTCTCTCAGTCCTTCCCCTCCCCCTCACTCTCACTCTATCATTGTGTGTGTGTGTGTGGGGGCATGTTTTTGTGAAATATCAGGACACAAATGTGTATAATGACATGGGTATTACAAAAAGAGGGTGAAATATGAGGACGTTCCCCATGTCCTCACTTTTCAAAATGCTTATAAATCATACAGAACAAGGTTTTTTTTTCACAGAAAGTGAACTGCACAGTCTCCTGTGAGGGTTAGGTTTAGGGGCAGGGGCAGTGTAAGGGGATAGAAAATACGGTTTGTACGATATAAAAACCATTATGCCTATGGAATGTCCTCACATTTCACAAAAACAAACGTGTGTGTGTGTGTGTGTGTGTGTGTGTGTGTGACTTTCTCTCTTGATGATCATAATTTAACCCTTTCATATAGGCTATCACAAATAACTATCACTTGAAATAAAAACGTCATGTGATGTGTTTGCCAAGATCACGTATCATGCACATGTCTTTAAATTATTATTTACTGATATAATATAAATGTATTAAAACATAAATTTCACATGATTTTATAAAAGTGGCTATTTATAAATAAACTTCCATAAAATGTAGACACGCATCTTACTCTTACCTGACACTGATATTAAAATCATCTTTGCAGTTTCTGTGATTTGGCTCCATTTATACATTTTGTATTAAAAAAAATGTATTGGACCACCCATATTGAAATGAAAGCATGTTTTATGGTGCATAAGATTGGTGCACAAACGGTAGCTAAGGTAGCTCAAAAACACATGAAGAGAAGTGTTAGAATAAAACAACATCAGCATTCGAATGGTATTGTGAACTCATTCCAATTTGACCTTTGACATCATCTGACATGAAATTAATTTAAATTTAATTGATCTCATAGATGTGGCTGTTGTGGTTTGTGGTCATAGCAGCACCAACTGCTGCAGTTAATGTGGTGAATTCAGGTTACTTTGACATAGTCCTTTTATGTTTTCCCATTTTAAATGCCTATTGCCTGCCGTGCACAGTTAAGCTGATGCCACCGGCGTGGCGGTGCCACCGGCTTGAGCCCGTCATCGCTGCTCGCAGCTTTAATTCTTCTTCTTCTTCTTCTTCTTCTTCTTCTTCTCCCGAATGAATCGCTTTTTTGGGGGCCTAAACACGCTCGAAAACTCACAAAACTTTCAAAACTCGTCCAAATTGGCGAAAATTTACGTCTGTTATGGTATTCAGAATTAGGCGTGGCAAAATGGCTCGACAGCGCCACCTAACGTAGTGCCCCTCCCGCTACGTTTCACGTACAGCTATGAAATTCGGTATACACATGTAACAGCCCAATACCTACAAAAAAGTCTCTACGTGCAAAATCTGAAAACCCAACAGGAAGTCAGATATTTTTAATTTTTTGTTGCAAAATGTGCCATTTCCAGACGTTGTACTTTAACGAACTCCTCTAGAGATTTAATCAGATCAACATCATATTTGGTCAGTCTAATCTAAAGGCCTTTGCGACGTTAAATTGCGAAGATCTTGAGTTTTCCCTGACGGGCGTGTCCGTGGCGGTCTCGCCAAATCTGATGTTTCGCCATGAAAAAGGAAGTTGTTGTAACTCGGACATACAATGTCCGATCTGCCCCAAACTTCACATGTTTTTATTAGAGTCTTTGCCTGAAGACATCAACATGCCAATATTTAGTGACAGTCATAGCGCCACCTGTGGG